>PVIJ01020655.1:0-20476 GCA_004024925.1 Scalopus aquaticus | reverse complement strand
CCATTCCCTGCTGACGGGGTGCCGCTGGACATACGCGGTGAGGCCCACAGCCGAGGCCCCCTGCCCGGTGGTGAAGATGGCTCGGCCGGACACCTTCTCCACATACTTGAGGAACTGGGACTTCGCGGTGCCCGGGTCCCCACACAGGAGCACGTTGATGTCGCCTCGCACCTTGTGCTTGCCGCCTGCAGGGGCGGGGTGGGAGCAATGGATCAGGCAGCCTGATGACCTGTTTTCTCTGCCTGCTCATGCACATGGCGAGGGAATGTTCTCTCTGGGACAGCAATTCCACTTGGAACAGAACCCAGAGAAACAGGTGTACTAGGAAGCAAGTAGGAAGCTGTTCTTTGTAAATGAAAGAAAGCAGGGCTATTTCACACCCTCCAACCGGAACAGCTAAGTACACGGTGCCGTGTGGACTGCTGCACAGCGCAGCGCCTGCTGAGGCTGGACTTGCACCGGACGCGCTACCTCGAAACGCTGGGGGTGCCCTCATGAGGGAGAAGCAGCGAGCTGCACGTGGTCTTCGGCACTAACACACGTGCAGGGTGCTTGTGAATAGCAACGTGTGCGCTACCGGACCCCATTTTCTGTATGAGTGCACGACTACATGAAAGACGACAGATGGGGAGTAGACACCCTCACTGATGTGGGGCCCCTACAGGGAGCATTAGAAAGGGCAGTCACTAGAAACTAGCCTTGAGTGACTTTTTACAATGGAAGAATGTGACATAAATACTTATCCATGCCCTGTGATCACGGGCAAACTCAACTTAAGAGGCAGAACATTTTAAAAATAAAACAGACGCAAAGACGACAAGTATCGCAAAGGAGGGCGGTTGTGGCAGTGGGCCACCGGCTCCTGGACGTTTGACTCCCCGGGCCGGGGCGCAGGCTCTGCACCCGCCTGCCCCGTGATGACCAAGCCTTCTGTGAATGGGTTCTCTGTAGCCAGACACCCCGGCTTCACATACAGGGCCCCGCCGTGTCCGACACCACATGCCGGCCGGCTCCCACGGCAATCCCTGCGGAGGACAGGCAGGGTGAGCCAGTGCTGCTCACCTGGGTTTTTGGGCTCCCCTCCGAACAGAGCCAGGGCCAGGCCTCTCTTGATGTCTTCGTGACCGTAGATGGAAGGAGCGATACTGGCAAAGATCTGAGGAAAGAAGGGAGCGCGCGAATGGAAACAAGAACTTCCACTCTCGAGTCTGGGTCACCCCCCCACCCCCAGAGCAGGTCACTCTGTGCCCCAGTCCCAGGGACAAGGACACCTCCAGCCCTAACGCACCCACTCCATGGCGGCTATGACTGCATCAAGCCCTGCCCTTTGACACCGGACCCTGTAATTAGTTGGCTCTTCCTGAGAACCACAGAACTTTAGAGCTTAACAAAACCTTGGTCTGACCTTTGTTTTGTGCTGGCTCAGTAAGGACTATCCTCGCTTCACATGAGACCAGAAGGCGGTCAAGACGCAGGCCGGGAGACCGTGCACGTGGGAGGGCCACACTCTTGACAATAACCAAGGGGCCACCCCTCACACTGGCTGAGCCCTTCTTAAGCCTGTTTCCTCAAATGGAAAAGAGAGAAAACACTATCTGATTCACAGAGTATGTGAGCTCTGAATGACACCTTTGGGTGCCTGGCTCCTGGGGGCTGTGACAGGTAAAGTAAGGAGCACCCAGGAGATGGGTGCACAAGGAAGCATTTCAAAGGCAGAGTCACTGAAACCGCTCTCTACTCCTCTGTGTGTGAGAGACCAGGCAAAATCTGCATGAATTTTAAAGATAAAGCTGAAGGGGGAGAGAAATGTCTTGCTGTGTGGAGAGGGCTCCACCTCTACCTCTTAACGCAGGCGTGGTTTTACGATTCTCAACCTCCCTGCCCTCTGTGTGGAGGGCTCTGCAGAGGCAGAGGGGTGCACACACCGCCCCCCTTACAGGTCAGACCTGGGGGCTGGGAACAGAGTAAGATAACCAGCGCTGACAGCAGTGAGGGAGACCCAGCCCCAGGCGGCAGGCTTGCTGTCCTGCCCCTCTCCACCTCTCAGAGCACGAAGATGGGAGAAATGTCTGGGACCTGGCGCTGGGGAGGCTCAGAGTTATCCCAAGCACGGCTGCTCTGCACCCCGGCCAGAGTGCTGCGTGACCCCTCAAACAGGGTCTGCCCACTGGCGCTGGGCAGGAGGCTTCCCGCCGCCACTTTCTGTAGTGAGCTAGGGATGGAGGTCAGTTCCCACATGTCCGCTCTTGCTGGTACTGAATTTACTGCAAAACCCAGCCCAGGAGAGCAGTCCAGCTGCATGCCGACAGCGGTCCTTTCTCAAAATACTATTCCCACAGAAAGGAAGTAACACTTCTCACAGCAGGGCTTTTCAGATAAATGGCTGACTCCAAGTATGGAGCAGGAATCGTACGAGAGCAGCCTGCCCTGTCTTCTGGATCTGCAGTGCCGAACCTCAATGAGGCTGAGGTCTGTTAACTTGCAGCGACACTCACTGGTCACCTGTGGATGTGAACTATGTATTACTTTGAAAACGGGTGAATAAAGGGCAATAGTCAAGCATTTTATCCTGTTTTTTTTTTTCTATAGGAGCTCTACATACCAAGTGTCACAAGTAAATGATGTTTCCCTTTATAGAAGTGCCAGCGAGTAATGAACAAAGACTCGGAACTGGGGGGCCAGCACCGTGCAAACCTCACTGAATGGAAGGATTAGCCCAGGATCAAGGGCTGCTGACTTCAGAGACCGGCATCCGTGATGGGGACCTGGAGGAAGTTCACCTCTCACAAGTCATCTTGCTGTGGCCCTGACCCAAAAATAAAAAATTCCACCCGAGTCCGATCAAGCCTCTGGATCTGACAGCCAACTTATAGACAGAGGAATATATACTCATCAAGGACATAATCAGCAACACCTCGACTGTGGGAAACAAATGACCTGATTTCTTCCACAAAAAAATTCAAGAAAAAGATGAAAAGACCCAAAGATTGCGAGGCTCTAGAGACAGATCAGCTAGTCACGGCGGGTGCACCTTATCTGGATACCGACTCTAAAGAAATGGTTTTTTAAAAAGAAAGTGAGGTAACCAGGGAAATGGGAGCACCAACCAAATATGTGATGTTGGGGGGTGGCTCATCACTGTGGTGAGGCTCACTACGGGGTGCCTTTCCTTCCAGCAACACGTACAAGTGCAGTTACAAAGTGCTGGGCCTGGAACTGGCTTCAAAATAACTGAGAGGGGTCGAGGTGGAGATACAGGAGTGGAGATCGGCGATGACTGACAAACTGAGTGACAGATAGTCATCACTCATTCCTCCCCTATGTCTAAAATTTTCTGTAATAGGAAGTTTTAAAACATGGGTCAGGCCTTGTGTGGGGGTACCCCCAGAGCCCACAATAATCCAACCCACCACGAATGCGTCCTCCCAAACTGCAGCGTCTGGCCAGAGAGCCTCACTGCCAAGGGCGAGTGGCCGACAAATAATGACGTGGCCATGGGAACTTAGTTAACCCCCTGTGCCTCAGTTTACTCACTGACTAAATAGGGACACAACTCCTGTTACAGAGGTATTGTCATTATCTGAAGATTATCTGGACAGTGCCCAGCAGATACTAAGTGCTTGGTTTATAAAATGATTCTTTTGTTAAACCCGCATCTGTGTTGGCAAAGAGTCCTCTATGGATGGCTGAGCTGCCCATACATCTTGAGGGTCTGCCAAGACTGCCAGCCCCTGAGTTCTTACCCAGATGATTTCTCAGGGCTATTTTTACAGTGAACACCCTGGCAGGATGAGGTAATGTCTCCCTCCAGGGCCAAAGCAGCAGGCGCCCCCACTCAGAGCAACCCCCATCGGGGTGCTCTCCTGCAGGACAGGGGGGTACGGGGGTCCCACGTTAGTGCCTACACTGTGCCCCAGCACCGACACAGTGACTGCGAGAATAACAGGTCAACATAATGGCTGCTCAGCAGAGTAAGATCAGACCCAGACCAGCCAGGGAATGGCACGGCACCCAGACCGGAAAACACGGAGTTACGTATTTAACCCTCATCACCCAAAGCATGTACTCTAACATCTCTGCATGCACTGCCCCCACCACCCTCAGGATGCCCACCCCTAAATGGAGGCAGACTCCCACTGCCCAGCGCCGTGAGTGGAGACCAACGGAAGCATCTGGCGAGCCAGGCTCGTTTTTGTCTGGTTCTTTATGCTTCTTCCCTACGCTGTCCTGGGGGCTGCCACCCATTTCTTACACAAGTACTCTTACTTTTGTAACCACCTCTAAAAAGAACAGCTCCTTGCTGAGTGCTTCTCCGCGCTCACCTGCGCACCTTGATGCAACACCAGCACTTCCATCCTACCTCACTCTCGGGGGTGCGGCCCATCCGCTCACACTAAGGACTAGGTGGGAATTCAGGCCGAGGAAGCCTGGCTGCGGACGGCTCGATTCTCGTCCTTGTTCCTTTGAGTTCCCCAGCCCACCAGCGGCCAGCGCCCACAGGAGGCAGCAGGTCACCAACGAGCTCGTCAGGCTGCGCGGAGCAGGGCAGAGGCTGGACAGGGCGTGGAGGGTGCACACCCCGCTGTGAGGGCCACCGCCGCTCAGCGGTCACCGGAGACAGCTGCAGGACGGACGCATCCCTGCGTGGCCAGCCCAGGCACCCAGGCTATGTGAAATCTCCCATTTCTAAAGGATACAAATTCGAAAAGAAAAAAAACCAAAAAACCAGAACCATGCACTAACGGACCCAAACCTGTCAGTGAGTTGGATGAGGCCATGGGCCACCCATTTGCAAACTTCTGATTATATCGTTCATACGACCCCGATCGTTTTTGGATCTTACTGGTCATTCCTTCACTTTGTCCCCCAAATTCTGAGCATGCCTGCCACACGGCTGTTCAAGTCACTGGTAAAAATAGCCATTGTAAAATGCACTGAAAGACGAGGCCTTGTCTTGGGCGGGTCCAGACTAAGCCTCCCCACTGTCCTGCCCTTACTTCCCTACTGGCCCAGAAAGACCTCATGCGCGGAGATGCCAGCACCTTGGCACTGTCCTCTCTAGCCCTGAGTCATCTCAGCCACAGAGAAGTGACAGTGAGCGGCCAGCATCACGAGTTCCACACAGGTCTGCCCGGAGCTGCAGCCGGAGAGAGACGGAAGTCAGCCGGACGACACGAAGGGAAGAAGGCGCTCAGGCAGGCAAAAGAGCAGGCAGAAGGCACAGCAGGGTGGGCAAGGCCCAGGCCAAGGGCATAAAATCCAGGCATGTTTTGTCTACTATAGGTCCCCCAGGCTCCTCAATCAACACAGTGGGAGAACGGTGGCTAAAAACGGTAGCAGAGAGAAAGGGTGCAGGCCAAGAGTATTCCCGAAGCACGCCACTCCAGACGTGAGCCGACATTGCTGAAATGCTGTAACTGCACCCGTCATATCGGCACTGATTTTCCCCTGGAGGTGGTGAGGCAGAGGAGGGGAAGCAATAAACCATGGCCATAGCTTCCTTTTCCTGTCACTGGTTTCATGAAAACATCTGCTTCTTTGTTTTCTCACTTATTATCAGGAACCCTGATGGCGAGAACCATGCCTGACCTGCTCACCAAGATCCCAGAATGTGGCACTGGAAGGCATAGCCTGAGTGTCTGCTAGTGAAGGGAAGCTCTTGTCCTCCTGAGGCTGGAGAAACACCTGCCTCCCCTGTGGGCACCCCAAATCTCGGCAGACTAAGAAAGGCGGTCCAGACAGAGGTGACAGGGTGAGAGTGAGTGTGGCCCTACCAACATTTACACCCCAGGAATGGTGGGGTCCCGTTCACTGAACAAGCCGGCTGGAAACAACCGACTGATCCCAACTAAATTAGGGCTCTTTAGGAAGAGCAGGGCAGAGGCTGGAGGGTGTGAGAACCCCCCTTCCCTGCATCATAGAGCAGACAGGAGGTAGGGGTGGAGGGAGAGGGAGGAACTGTGAGCTCGAGAGGAACACTCAGTGACCTCAGACCAGGGGTGCCTGAGCAGAGCACCTTTATGAATACAAACTTAGCCTTCTATTTTTCTAGAGCAATGAGTGCTGGCAGGTGACTGACAGCCAGTGACACCTGCGTGGCTTGAGTGACAGGCTCCACATGGTGTGGAGAGGGGAACTCTAGTCCCAATTCTCACCACAACCCCCTCTTAACAGGCGGAGTTGGGGGGCACCAACGACACTCTCAGCCTTCAGAGAGGCCGATCTCCATGTCACAACTCTGCTTCCCCCAGCACCATGGGGCCTTCCCCTCAAGGTAAGTTTACTGAGCCAATGCCGGGAATGAAAATAAGGGAGCCCAGTTTCCAAGAGGAGGGAGTCAAGACTGAACGCAGAGGCAGCCGGGACATCCCGAGGTCTGGGTCACAGGCCCTGGTACCCGACACCCTCGCCAAGCCTGCAGCCGCCTCAGCGCTCATGGCCCCGGCCTGACTTCCACCTGCCTTCTCCCCGATCTGCTGGTCCTTGGAGAGACTGGTGATCATCTTCACATCCTCATCGGTCAGCTCCCCCACTGCGACCTTGTTGTCCTTCTTGGCCACGTGGTTGGCTAAGATGACGGTGGCGAAAACGGGGAAGCCGTTGGTGGTGTTGAGGGAGCCGTCATAGTTGTTGTGGTAGATGCCGGTCAGCTCCTGGGGAGGGAGGGGCCAAGAGGTAAGCAGGGCCAGCCTGGGCTCGAGGGGGGAGCTGGGCCCATCTCCACGCTGGCTGCCCCAGTTCCCTCTATGTCAGGCCCTCACTCAGTCACACAGACACCGAGACAAGTAACTCCTCAGAGTCAGAGCTGAATTACTCCTAAACCCAGCCCCCAAGCAGCCAGCCCCCCACGCTCCTCATCCAGGGACCCTAGAGCAGATCTCAGCCGACTCCCTGGCTACCAGCGATCTTCTCTCACCACAAACATTCCTGCTAATTTCCTTGGCAACTCGGCTCTCTCCCAGCCACTTACGATCTCGTCTCCCGGCTTGCAGCTGTCCACCAGGTCAGCGAGGAGGATAGCGTCCTTGGAGCGGGGCAGCCGGCCGGCCGCCACTTTGCCAGGACTCTCCTGAATGCGGATGCGCTGGTAGTTCTGATAGATGGTCTGCGTGGGACGGACAGACAGTCACAGGGGCCTCTCCCTATGGCAGGCCCGCACTCCCCCAAGCACCGATCAATGTCGCCTGACCGCGACCACAGACCATGAGGGGGAGCCGGGGGGGACCAGGAAATGGAACCAAGGCCACCGTGACCAGCAGTCAGTGGAGAGTCCCCACTCCTGCCTCTCCCCTCTGGAGGTCTACAACGTGCAACAGACTGGGAGGACCCTGTGTACTTTGGAAGCCCCCAGAACAGGACATCAGCCAACAGCAGGTGTGAGTGAGCTCACCTCCTCCATGTTGACTTCGAAGGGGCCGGCTGACTGGCACTCGGGGCAGGAGCCTGGCTTCACCTCCTGGTTCTGGGACTGACAGAAGGGCCCCAGCACGAAGCTACACTTGTTACAGTTGTACTTGACCATGCTGAGCTGGGGCAGGACGCCTGTGCAGCTGGTCACTACCCCGCTGGTGCGGATCAGCTGGTTCAGGTGCAGCTGCCTGCAGAGACAAGTGGAATTATCAGAGGCCTGGGGCTCCCTGTACTGGCCCGACGCCCTCGGGAAAGGACAGGGCTGCCCGTGAGGGTGCTGTTTAGAGATCCCAACTCTCTGGGGCCCGGTCGCCAGCAGTTCCATCAGAATGCACCCTGAAAGAGCCAAGACTCACGGGGTGAGGGCCTTCCTTGGCCACTGCTGCTACACCACGACTGCCCTGTCCAAACTCCCCAGTGATGTCTGGGCCACAAGTCCAGATGATGACCTGGACCCATAGTCCCCACACTGTCCTCAACTCACCTCAGCGAGCGCAGCTCCTCCACCAGAGGCAGGTGGGAGATGCGCACATGGATATGGCTGGCAATGCGGTCGTACTTGGGGTACATGGCCAGCACAACCTCCAGGGCAGCCTCATCAAAGATCTGCAGCAGTTCTGCTGGCGCTTCGGGGAGGAAGTAAGCCAGGACATGCTCCCTGGCCGCCAGGTCCTCGTAGTTCACCACCAGGCTCTCTCGATTCTCTAGAGGAAGAAGGAGAGACTAAGCCCTGGGCTGGGGCCTAAGGAGGCAAGTTCTGCCTCGATGTGCGAGAGAGGAAGGCCGACCACCCAACCCTTTACTTCAAGCCAGAAAGCCCAGCTCTCACTTCTAAGTCTACTGTGCTTTAGCTACTGAGTAGCCTCAACTTCCCAATCTGTAAAATGGGGATGTCACCATGTATAAGGTCACTGGGGGGGAGGGCGATCAAATAATTTATAGAGAATACCTAGTATGGGAGAGCTGCAAACTCAAAATGCTAACCAGGCCAGGAGGGAAACCTATGAACAAACAGTGTCAAACAAGACAAAAGGAAGTGGAGGGGGCTGTGGGGAACTGAGATTACATGCCCTCTTTGAAAAGAACTCCTGTCATATTAAGAATTCTGCTACCTTCCGATCAAAATGGTAATCCAGATCTTTCCATAAAACCTGCCCACAACTGCCCTCTGTGGTGCAGACATGGCCCCTGCAGTCTGTTGGGCAGGCCTGATGCAGACGCTTTTTGCATCTGTCTGAAAGGAGGACAAACTCAGGTTTCGAGTTCTGGCTCCAGTTGGGCCCTGGGTTAGTGGCTTAATACTCCCCGCTCATGTCTCTAGTAACATGTTATTAAAAGGTGAGGGGGAGGTTCCACAGGGCGGATGTGGAGAGCCAGGCATGCAGAAGCCCACCTTTGCACATGTCGCTGATGCGTTCCTTGAAGACGTTGTGGCCGTGACTATCCACGTGGGTGCGCAGGAAGTTCTTGAACCGGTGGTGGATCTCCAGCCGAGGGCCTGCCATGCTCACCCACTCACGCACAGAGTGGCCCTTGAGGTCCTCCAGGTTCTCAATGCTCTCGATCATCTCCTCATCCTCCTCACCATCCTCTGTGGCCCGCTCCACCTGGCGGCGCTTCCGGGAGGGGCGCTCCTCGTCCTCCTCGTCGCTGTCTGTGGGCAAAGGGACACCCTCAAGTGAAGTCTTCCAGGCCTTCTACCCACCCTGGCACTCCTTCCCAGCTTTCCCAGGCTCCGAAGCCAGGAAGGCCCCTCGGGTGCGGTCCGAACCTACCATACAGGAGCCCGCGGCGCATACGGCCCAGGCCTCGGCCGGCCTCTCGGTCTCGCTGCCGCATGGCGCGCTCCGCCGCCTCCCTCTGGCTGGCCGTCAGCTCCTCTACATCGTCGTCGTCTAGAGCCAGGCCCTCGGCCTCGTAGGCGTCCAGCTCTGGGATGGCACGGTAGTCCCTGAGAGAACACCAGTGGACCCTGTTAGTACCACACCCGGGAACTGGGCCTGCCCCAGAAGGCTCGGAAGCCCCAGCCTGGAGTCTCCAGACCAGAAACAGAAGAGGCTCAAAAGGTGTCCCCAACAGATTAGCAGTCTGTCTAGACACAACAGGATGATGGGATTGTTCTGAATCTGGGTTGTGCCAACGGCTGCACAACTCAATATTTACTGAATGGCAGTCTTACAAAGGGTGGGTTTTATACTATATAAATTATAGCCCAGAAAAGTTAGTTTTCTGAAAGTCCCAACGACAAAGCCCAGGTGAGCCCAGCTAATCCTCAGCTACCTCTATCCAGAAATTTCTGGTTCTCTGGAGCAAAGGAACAGCAGAGGACGGTAGAGACAGGAGAGGGCAGAAGGGCATCCTGCTGGAGAACAGGGAACTGCTGGGGAGGGTCGTGGTGGCCTGTACAGGTCTCTCATACACAAGCTTGGAACCCCCGAGCCAAAATAAAGAGAAGGGCAACAGAATCACCTCCGTGAGGCCCCTGGGCTCTCACACAATACCCAATCCTGTTTGTAAAAGGGGGAAAGCAGCAGAAGTCTAACCTTGCTCACCTGGCAGAGCCGAATCCACGCTAGCATGATTAACAAACCTCAACAACCTTTAACATACGTGCATGTTCGCTAGGAAGTGTGAAAGTACCTAACACA
The DNA here is from genome assembly GCA_004024925.1 of Scalopus aquaticus. Taxonomy (NCBI): domain Eukaryota; kingdom Metazoa; phylum Chordata; class Mammalia; order Eulipotyphla; family Talpidae; genus Scalopus; species Scalopus aquaticus. The sequence continues at coordinate 10,418 of PVIJ01020655.1, read as the reverse complement.
GGGCCTGGTACCAGACGCTTGTTGGAGTGAACTGAATCTTGATTGATCAGATCACCCCACCCAGCCAGTTTCCTGTAAGTTGCAGGAAAGCCCAGGTGGCTGACTTCCTGCTCTCCCCAGCGGGCATCCCCAGTGTGCTCCCCATCCAAAATTAAGAGACCCTTTGTATCCCTGGGCTGCACATCTCATGGAATTGGTGTTTATCCGGCCTTAGAGTCTAGGCTAGATAAAGCAGCTTACAAGGAGCTATGTTGTAGTTCTGTCGACCTGTCTCCTCCCAAACCCTGGACCGAGAGGCACTCAAAGGCAAGGATACTCCGACTTACCAGCTTCCCCATACCCAAATCAAGGTTGCCAGAGACACCATGAGCTTCCTGCAAGACTACCTGTGGAATGCAAGGTCTTGCATGCAAATACCTCTCCATGCCATCTCCGATAAGCTCCTCTCCATCCTCTTCCTCTTCCTCCAGGGGTCCCTCTGTGCCAAGCAGCCCCTCGGACTCATCCTCAAAGGGTGGAAGGTCTCGGCCAGGGCTGGAGGTCAGGGCATCAGTGCGCCGGGAGCTCCGGCCAGGGCTGGAGGTCAGAGGATCGTTGCTTCGCCGCCGCCTCAACGCAGAGGCTGGGCTGGAGGCCATGGTGAAGGACTCAGATGATTCCTGCAAGAGATCAAGGAGGGGAGGGCTGACGCGGCTTCTCTTTTATCATCAGGCGGCCCTCTCTATCCACAAGGTATCCTCAGTGATCCTGGCCTCCCACAATCCAAGACTTTGACTGCAGGATCCCAGCTGGGAATGCTCTTCTCTGAGCCAGTGGACTCTCAATTCCTGGAGCCCAGCTGGAATGTCACTTCCGCAAACACCCCAGTCCCTCTGTATTTTCTCCATGACAAATCAATGAGGACAGGTCATTTGTTCATTTACCGTTTATCACCTACTCCTCCCCCTTAAGCTTGCATTCCCACAGATCTGAGCACCCACAATGTGCCAGGCACATAGGAGATGAACACAAGATCAAAACATAGAGATTTGGAACTTGTAGACTGGTGGAAGGGACAGACAATAACAAAACAGGGGACAAAAAAATTACAGTAAATGTATGAAGTTCCGGGATCTTGTTTGTCTTGTGCACACCCAGCGCCAGCCATACAGAGGATGCCCCCAGAGTACGTGCGGAGAGAGTAAATGGTAGTGGCCGGAGGGGCTAGGTTCCACTTATGGAGTCTGGCTCGCCCAGGTTGGGGCGGCGGAGGAGACAGCACCAGGCGGACGAGCGATACAGAGCTCGCTGGCTTTGCAGACCCGAGAAGAGCGGAGTAACCTCCAACTTTAGCCGAAGTACCGACCCAGGGCCGGGCCGGGGCAGGAGAAGCCCGAGCGACGGCCAGAGGACTAGAAACGCGCGCCCCGCCGCTCGCACCCCATGCTGTGCAGGCCAGTGGGGCCATTCGTGCCCCCAGCCGGTGCAGAGTGCAGACCCCCCGGGGACTATCGGCCGGACCCCACGCCCACACCCACGACCTCCCAGCCCGCAGGACAAGTCCACAGACCACACGCGCGCTCACCGCCATCGCTGCGCCGCACTTCTTTCTGCTACTCCAGCAACAACCAGTTTTCGCGCGAAAAGTGGCTCACGTGACCCGCCGGAGCTCAGGAAGAGCCTGGAGGAACCGGGCGTCATGACATCAACATCCTATTGCGTCTGGATGGCGCGCGCGGGGGACGGGCCTGGACGGCGCGGCCCCGCCCACGGCATCCCGGGCTCCGCCCACAACATCCCGGCGCTCCGCCCACGACATCCTGGCGCTCCGCCCGCAACGTCCCGGCTCTCAGCCCACGCCAGTCGGGCTGGTCCTCGCTTGGGCCTGGGTGTTGTGTCCTGGTCGGCCAAACTTTGGGAGAACGAGCTGCCGCCGTGGGCGAAGAGGACCAGCCCCACCTGCTGGCTGCGTGACCTTGGTCACACTAAGGCCATTTTACAGACAGGGCAACTGAGCCTCAGAGCCTTGTTTTCTGAGGTCTTTTTTACTGTTTCCTAAGTGGAGGGTAGTTTCAACTTCTAGAAGCGCTCAGGCCCATCATCGGAATGTCTGCGGACGGCCTCATCTGATGTTCTGGTAGTTATCGTCATCAAGGGATTCAAAGATGCAGAGAGCGAGTTCCAGGTAGAAAGAATGTCTACAACTGAGATGTACAGAGGACAGAGGGGGCGTCTGTAGACCGTCCCCTAGTTCTGGATAAACAGCTTGTGATTGCTGGGGAGGCATGTGACAGGGCGCAGAGCCTCAGTGACAGAAGGCCTCCAAGTCTTCCTGGGGAGTTTGAGCTTTACTCAAAGGACAAAGGAGATCCAGAAAGGTTTTGAGTAGGGTGAGACCAGGGTGGGTTTTAGAATTCCTCCTGGAAACCGAAATGAAACAAGTTGGAGGGGCTGCTGAGGTGCTTCCTCTGGTTATGAGCAGCATGGGCAGGTCCTTTGGTGAGCTGGGTGATTTTGACCTGGTGATTTGTGCAGTGACCGGGCATCTCTGGATGGACCCCAGGGAAGGCCCAGGAGTGATGATGAGAACTGGAAATATGCAAGAGATATTTGAGAGGGCGTTTACATTGGCCTTGGGGACTGATCGCAGCAAGAGTGAGGCATTCAGGATGACCCCTGGGACTGCGGTTTAGGAGACTAGCAGATTGGGGGACACTGCAGTAAATCTGCCACTGCCTCTGCCCTCAAGGTGAAATAGACTCCTTCATTACCCCAGAAATAAAGTCTCACAGAAACCTGTATGTGGGCCCCCAAACTGAATATAGTATGCAGAATTGTGCATGGTGTTACTAAGAGCAGACCCCCTAGCCCGTAGTCATTTGTCCTGGTCCCAGACAGTCCACAACTCCTCCTTTCTGGCATATGGTAGGAGGGAAGCTTCCTGCCCCTTGGAGGTTAGAAATGGCGCAAGTCGGTGAGCAGGGGTGATGATGCGTGTAACTTCCTGGCAGAAACTCTAGTTGCTGACCTCGACTCCCAAAGCCTTTGGTGCAGACAAGCATCAACCCGGAGCCCAGTTGCTCTGTCTGATGCAGAAATTGTGTCTACTGACCCGGGGCTGGTCTGGGAGAGTCCCAGATAAACCAAGTCCCAAATGGTCACCAGGTTTTCACTTCCTCACCTTCTCCTGTTTGAGAAGCCAGGTAGAAAGAGGGCCCAGGGTCCTTCCCGCCCAGTGTGTTATCATGGGGTGTGTATCTTGGGGTTACTGGGATAAGTGGGTGTCTACAGTTTGTACAGGGATCAAGTCAGCCTTGGGCCATTGCAAGGGACAGGGAAAGTGTGGTTCTGGCCTCATGACACTGATGTTCTAGCGGGTGGAAGCTGGAGTCCCTAGGAAGCAAGTGAATGCGTGTAACCTGGGTAGAGAGTGATGGGTCCTGAAGGAAACAGAAGGGCAACCACTTTAGCTCGGGTCGAGGAAGAGGTCCTGCATACGAGGGATTACCTTGAAAATGTCCTAGTGGCTCTTGAAATCCCTTGAAACATCCTTAAAAATAAGTTTTTGCTTTACCAAGAAAAGTGGCTTTGCTGAAATTTGGCATTGTTAGGTTTTTATCTAAGTTTATGGAGTAGATTGAATGCCACTTCTATTGGGCTAAAAAAATAAGAGACCAATATAAGTCAGCTGTGGACTTATAAGGAGTTGTGGACTGTCCGGGACCAGGACAAATATAAGACCAATATAAGCAAGCTGGCTTATAAAAATGTAAGAAGTACTGATAAATACTTAAATGAGCATGAATAAAGTTATTTTATTCTCTCATGGAGGTCTTTTTGTTTGGTATTTAGCTACATTAGAACATGGACCTTATGAAACAGGTCCAGAAGAGACAGTAGGTGTGTGAATCATAAAATATCAACCTGGAAGTTTATTTATGAAGATGTTAGTCATAACTTATTTCAGGAGAGTGAGAATCACAAATTTCCAGGTCTTTATATTTCCGGTATTGTCGGAATTCATTATATTTAATTGTTTTACCTTCATGAGCAATAGAAATTATTTTTTTTGGGGGGGGTGCGGCAGACTACTTGGTAATAAAGAGAAGAGATATTAACAGAGGTTGTCCTGGCAGGCAAGTCCTCCACAGTCTATGATGAGGAAAGTTGGTTGTAAGTGTGGTTCTAGTTGGCAGAAGCCAAGAGAAAAAGTAAACGTAAAGGGGAGATAGAACAAAAAAAGGTCAAGTGCCCAGGAGCCAACCAGGCTGGGAAGAGATGCTGAGACCTGCAGGCAGGTGCAAGATCTGGGGTTTGAGTAATGTAAATGGACACCAGTGTGGCTTGAGCTGCTGGAGGCTCAAGTGGGTGGGAGAGGAGGACTCAGAGATAGTGGCTGGGGGCCCAGTCTCAGGCAGACTGTTTGCCTGTTTGAGAAGATCCAGGAGTGAGCAGAGAGGTCAGGAGGGCCAGGACAGGGACAATCAGAGAAGGCTTCCTCGGGGATGTGGCCTGAAGAATTCTTGAAGTTAGAGATGCGGAGAGAGACTGTTCACAGCCCTGCGTGCGACCTGGCTCTGACACTTCCTGGTTGTGTGGCTTTGGGCAAGTTATTCAACCTCTTTAACCCCCAGGTTTCTGGGCTGTAAAATGTGACTAATGAGAACCACCCCGCAGGGTGGCAGTGAAAATGAGCGCCTGAAATCCGAAGGGTGCGCAGTAAAAGCCAGAAGCCTTGATGGTGGCCGTCCGCGCGGCGTGGCACGCCGGGGCAAACGCGTCGACCGCGGTAGGGTTGTCCTCCCCTTCCTTCCTCAACCAGGTGACCAGAGGTCACCAGGCCGCCTGCCCCAGCCCGACGCCGGAGGCGGCGGCACGCGAGGGGGCGGTCCGCGGAGACTCCTCCCTGCACGGTCGGGCCGCCGAGCCGGCTCCGGAGGTGGGCTGGCCGGAGCGAGCCGGGCCGCTGACAGCCGGCAGGAGCGGTGGCCGAGAGGTGGCAGCGCCCACAGCTCGGAACTACGACCCCGGCAGCCTTCCGGGTGAGAAACTCAGCGGCTTCCCCTTCGTCCGCGCAGCAGCGGCGGCGCGGCGTCTCTTTAAGAGGTCATCGCGCCGCCCAGCCTCGTGGGGGTCTGATTGGCTGCTTTCAAGAGGCTGGCGCCCTCTTATCACTGGAAGTCCATTTCCTATAGGCTATTGCAGGTTGCGGGGCGGGGCTGAGTGCTACAAGTAGGGACTGTGGATGTTTTTGCAGTTTCGGCTGAACGGAAAGGACGCTCCTGCCTTCCAGGTCGCCGCAGCCTGAAGGGCTGCACGGTGTCCTGGGGGCCGGTGGGCCCGGCTAGCTGACGGCGTCCCACCTCCCCGGCCTAACCCTCTCCTCCCGTACCCCTCCATTGCCGCGGAGCCTGCCGCTTGCGGCTCTTAGGCGGCTCTTCCGGGCTCTGACCGTCAGTCCCAAGCGCGGGAGGCCTGAGTCCCGCGGCCTGGGCCGGGTCCGCACAGTCGGTCGCGGCGGATGGGTGGCCGCGGTGGCGGGGCCTGAGAGCGGCCCGGGCCCTCAGGTAAGGAGGGGACCCTCCGCCCCTCTCCTAACCCCACTGCGCAGCTGGCTGCCAGGCCTCTGCCCGGGCTGGGACCCCGCTGGGGGAATGCCCCAAGGGCTGCACCGCCAGCAGGAAGACCCCCACTTCACCCTCCCCAGCCTGGTGCATCTAGGATCGCGCTGTGACTGGGACCTCTACTCCCATTGCTGGACAGGGGCCCACCTGCCCCTGCCTCCTGAGTGACCCCCTTCCAGCCCAGAACACAGCTTCAGAGGACACACTTGGGCATGCTTCAGAGGGTGAGGGGGCCGAGTGTGAGGACTCCAAGGAAGAGGGGACCAGGACCCATTGGGGTTGAAGCCAGGCTTACTTTCTCTGGAGCTGTGGTGCTAGAGCAGGGCTTGTGGTGTGCAGGAAGAGATCCAGCCCCAGTGCCTCTGGGCCTGTGTCCCCATCTCCCAACAGGGGGACAGGACCCGCCTCCAGCCGTGCTGTGGCCTTCAGGCTTCTGGAAGGGCAGGGAGTGTTTGTATGCTGAGAGGCAGCGCCTGTAGTTTCACTGTTATTGAGGGGCCTTCTCCACTGTTGGAGGACTGCTTCCCTGGGGAGGAAGGTGGGGAGTGATTGGCCTTCCTGCTCTGCAGTGGGAGAGCAGACGGGACCCTTCTCCCACTCTCCAGAGGGCTTGGCTGCACCATGCTGGAGATTCATTTGTTCACATCAGAACATTTTGTTGAGAACTTACTTTGTACCAGGCCTTGTTCTAGGGGATGGGGTCAGGAGCAGCCTGGGGTGGAAAGCCGCTACTGCATACATTACCCAGCTAGGGCCACTTCAGAAGAGGCCCAGTGGTGTAAAGAAAATGCAGGGTGGGCTAGCCATGAGAGATAGTTCCAGAGGGCTTCCTGGAGGAGGTGACCCGAATGATGAGACAATGTTGGGAGAAGAGCCAGTACAGCGGTCCTGAGGTAGGCCTAAGTGTAGCAGCTTGGAGAGCAAGGTGGCCATGGGCTGGAGAGTGGAAGGGAACAGTCAGAGCAGCAGGTAAGGGTCAGATCAGGTTGGGCCTTGAAGGCCAAGGAAAGGGGCCCAGGGTTCTCCTTCCTGGGGGCTCCAGCCTGGGCTGCTGGCAGTTTTCTGGAACGGCCTTGCTAGAACAGTGTCCACTTCCCAGCCCCCTAAAACGCAAAGATACAGGGAAGAGCCTGCAAAAGGACTCGCCTCTGCTTTACACAATCTTCCTCATCCTGTTTTGTTTCAGGATTTAAAAGCTCCACAACCTGCTAGGTTGTAGGCACTGAGCGGTGTTACAGCAGCACTGAAGCAGCCTCTCTCTTCTGCCCAGGGACTCTTATTTACCCCGGGGGTTTTCATCCAGGGGTTTCCATCTATGTGAGGTTTGGTCAGTGCCATGGTGTTCACAGCAGGCCGGCACTGCAGGACCTGCCCTGGCATGCTGTCCCACAGGCTGGTCACCCAGGGAGGGACAGAAGGAGGAGGAGGCCCATGCTGTGGGTGGGAAGATGGCCTCTGGAATGTTAACGAGCTCAGGAAACACCCTCCCAGGTGGAAGAAACTGTGTGTCCCAGTTCTCTTGGTCCCAGAGGCCAGGCGTAGCTCAGGGCACGCAGCACCCCTAGAACTCTCCTGAGAATCCGTCACATCCCTCTAGTGTGAACTCCACTCCCTCTCCTGCCCTCGGCCAGCTTCCCACCACCCTGTTTCCTGAGCCACCCACTGAGGTCTCTGTCACTGCCAGCTACTGCCGCCAAGGCCAGGAGCTCACCTGTGGTGGGCCATGAGAAGCTCATCCCCTCTGTGCCTCTCCCCTACCCCCCACCCCCTGTTTATTGGGGACACGCAGATCCCTTTACGTTAGCGGCTGCTGTGAGTGCTAAGTGTGTTCCCTGGTGTGTAGAGCACTGAGCCCTGTGTCTGTGCACAGGACGTGAGCATTGTCATATTTTTTTATGGCAGCTTAGTTATGTTACAAGCTGTGACACACACAGGCAGTTCTGGTCTGGACAGCGTCATCACTCAGGTGTGGCTGTCGGACCACAGAGCAGCGGCACCAGCCAGGAGTGTGTCGAAACAGCCTCTCAGCCCTGTCCATCCCGTCCCGCTGGGTGAGGGCCGCAGTGTAACAACACTCGAGTCTGGAAAGTGCAGCTCCAGGGCCCGGAGCCCTCCACGTGCAGGTGGAGAAACTGAGGTGTGTGGGGACACCTGGCAAGTGACCGACCGGGCCCTGGGCTCTGGAGGGGACGGCTGGCTTGCAGGCCTGCAGGTGGCTTTGTCGCTGAGCCCTGTGCCCTGCAGACAGCATAAGGGCTTCCGAATGCTCCTAGCCCCTGACACTCTCCTGCCTCACTCGTCTCTGCAGCAAGTGGGGCTCACGCCCTCTGCACCCCCCAGGCTCTCCTCTGGGAAGAGCAGCCGTTAGCTTTGTGTGACTTTGTAGCTCCTTACTTCTCCGGTCTCGTTTGATCCTTGCAGCAACCTTGTCGGGTAGGTGTTTTGTCCCTGTGATACTCATGGAGGGGAAATGACTCACCCAAGGACACACAGCAAGTAGGTGGCAGAGCCAGAAGTGCAGCCCAGGTCTGCTCAGCTTCATAATCTGTTTTAGATAGAAGTTTCTCACTGGTAAACTGGAGAAAGCAGAATTAGAAAAACTACCTTAACACCAAAGGGAACGTGTTGGACTTTGGAACCAGAAGTCCAGGGGGTAGGAGTAGCTTCAAGGTGTGACTAGATCCAGGGGCTCACCTGAAGCTCTGTCTCCAGGCCTGTTTCCACATGTGTCTCAGCTCTGGGTGCCCGAACATGCTCCCACCGCCGGCCCCTGCTCGTCCCATGGGCTTCTCTGCCATGAGGGGTCTCTCAGCTTCCCTGTTGGGTGCGAGGTGCACCCCAAACCTGCCTCTCCTGGGGCTGCTTGATACGCTGTTCTAGGCCAGAGCTGGTGTTAGGCTGCTAGGGCCAGAAATTTTGCTCTGCAGGGAGGGGGGTGGTGTTGTGCTCCCCCTGCCAACTCTGTGTGGTGGCCTGGTTCTCGTGTGGGTGCAGGGTGGCCAGAGATCCGATCTCAGACCTCACACCCAGGCGCAGAGAAGGGTCTGATGACTGGTGGGCAGGGAGGGGCACTTCCCAGGAGACTTCCCCTCGTGGTGTCAGATGCTCTTGCTGAAACCAGCCGCCAGCGAGAACAACGGGGCCCTTCTCCATGCTGACCAGAACTTGTCTGCTGGGCGCCAGAGCAGAGGGCAGGGCCACGGAGAATTTGGTGGACTGCCCCAGGCAGCGCAGAGGAGTTGGCAGCCCCACACCTTGATCACTGAGAGCCCATATTCCCTGGGTCAGACTGGTGCACCCCTGCACCCTGCTGAGTGGCTCATGCTGCACTATACCACCCCAGCCCCAAAACCATGGCTTACACTGAGATTCAACTTTTGGTGCTGGTGCCAAGAAGGAACACTGCCAGTTCAGCGGAGCGTTGTAGAAGGTCCTGGAACAAAACAGCCACTTTTTAGCAAGGAAAAGGGGGGCGGTGTGTGGTGCGGACACCATCAGGAACGGCCTCTCCACTGTCAGGTAGCCCACAACTCGCCCCGCCTCCAGCCTGCCTTGCTCTCTCCCCTCCCTGCATGCGTCTGTTGGCTGGCCTTGTTTGCCGGCCCCCCAAAGGTGTCCCCGATCCTCCACTCCCTCTGCTACCTCTGATCAAGCTGTCGCCATGAGACTGGCACGGGAGCCCTGGTCTCCTGCTCTGCTCTTCCTGCCTCGGCTGTCCTGGGGGCCCAGGGGCCCAGGGGCCCAGGCCAGCGGCTCTCCAGCCCTCCAGCTTGGCGCTCGAGCTACCTCACGTTCTCAGAGCATCCCACGGGCCCTTGGTTTGCAGCCCTGACGCCCACAGCTCCGCCCCCCTCGCAGGGACTCCTCTTCCTCTCACACCTTCTGGGCATCTTGCACGCACAGTGTGGTGCCCTCACCTCTGCGTCTGCCTCTCAGGGCGACAGTGGGTGGTGACAAGGGCTCGAGGGCCTCCTAGGCGCACATGACACCAGCTCTGCACTGGCCTGCGCGTGCGCGCGCGTCACTTGGCTGCAAGTCGGTTTTGTATAGGTTGGGAGGGTGGGAACCGCCTCTCGAAGTCACTGAGGATGCCACTTGTGCGCCTGCGGGGAGCACTGATATGTCTCATTGAGAGTTCACTGCGACCTTACGGGGTAGACACCGCTGTTACCCGCATTCCAGGGGTCAGGGGACACAGGGGCACCGAGAGGACAAAGAAGTGAGGGGCAGGCTGGGACCTGAATCCAGAGACTGGCTCCTAGCCCCTCTGCTCCCCTCAGCTCCTGGGGCCCCGGGGGTTGGGGGACTGACTGGGGAGGTGACGAGCTCTGTTGCTGCACCTGGCGTGCAGGACATGGGGGTGCTTTTACTGTTTGGGGGTCGTGAGTCAACCTGAGACTAGGAACTGGGCCCTGGTAGGGGGCTGAGTTGTGACATGCATTGGAGTGCCACATCTTACCTCCTGCCGTTGTGGGCTGCAGCCTGCACACCCACTGTGCGCAGCCCCTTTGGTGCTTCACTGGGAGTCTGAGATTCAGAGGCCAGCCCAGGGCACACAGCCCCTGCGCTGCTAATGTGGCTCCCACTCCCCCAGGGCTGGCTGCTGGCGGGATGGGTGCCCTGGAGGAGATTTGGGCCAACGGGACCACCTCAAGGCCCCCACACCCAGCCTCCAACATCAGCATGCCGCATCGCTGTCTGCTGCTGCTCTATGAGGACATCGGCACCTCTAGGTGAGGAGGGCACAGCCCATGGGGCAGGCTCGTGGTGTGTGAGTGGGTTTTCCTGGTGTGTGTGTGTGTGTGTGTGTGTGTG
>PVIJ01020654.1:0-20439 GCA_004024925.1 Scalopus aquaticus | reverse complement strand
GCTTCCATACGACCCAGCAATCCCACTTTTGGGAATTTACCCAAAGGATACAAAAACACTAATCCAAAAGGATACATGCACCCGTATGTTCATTGCAGCACTGTTCACAATAGCAAAGGTATGGAAGCAACCCAGATGTCCAAAAATAGATGATTGGATCCAGAAGATGTGGTACATATACACAATGGAGTACTATTCATCATGGAAAGAAGATAAACACATGCAATTTGCAGCGACATGGATGGAATTAGAGGGGATCATACTCAGTGAAATAAGCCAGAAAGAAAGAGAAAAATATCTAATGGTTTCACTTATAACAGGACTATAGGGAGGCCGGGTGGGAGAGAGACAATCAGTGGGGGAAGGGGGGGGAGGAAGGGAAAGGGCACAAAATGGAATAGAAAAGAACACAAGGGACCATGGAGATGGATCACGGGTGAATTGGTGGTGGGCTACCCAAGGGGAATGCAAAATGTAAAAGACATAAATAACAATAAAAATATATATTATTAAAAAAAAAAAAAAGAATGTGAACACTCACTTTTATTTGATTTTACCCAATCAACCTTACCTGTGGCTTCTCTACCAACATTCTTATTTTGTGTCTTTGATGCCTTTATTATCTTAACACATGATGATAATCTCTGCTTTATTTTTTCCTTGCTTAAACTGTCTCTTCTCTCTTTTTCAACTTTTAAAATGTTCAATAATTCTTTGTGATCCAGTTCACATTTATTTCTCTGACAATTCCAGGTATTACGAACACCCCTTCTCTGAATTTGTGTGATGCATTCTCTCCTTTTCAAGCTATGTATGTTTTTATATATTGCTTATTTTGCTGAAATCTGTGTGTCCTATTTTATCTGCATAAATTTAGTGTAGAAGACTTGAGAACCAAGACTTGGATTCTGTTCTCATGTGAATGCCTTTGTTACTTAAGGATGTAAAAAACAAAAACAAAAACAAACAAACAAAGCAGGTAATATCAAATACAAAAAAAGGCTGTATTTGTTTATCAAAGCAGAAATTTCAGATTCATTCTGTGAAGGAATCTCTGGCCACAAACAAAACTTCAATGAACACTGAGTTTACTGAGCTCAAATATCAATCCTCAAAGCTCTGGGAATATGATGCAAGTCACACTTGCAGCCAGTGTCCTAAAATTTCTTACAACGAATAATGTCAGGTATTGGTAAGTAATTGGAGTATATGTTACAAAAGCAAAACCACCAGGACTTTTGTTTACAAGTCAAAGCTTTGGTGGGAGAGAGACAATCAGTGTGGGTGGGGGGAGGGAACCGGAGGGAGGGGAGGGAAAGGGCACAAAATGGAATAGAAAAGAACACAAGGGACCATGGAGATGGATCATGGGTGAATTGGTGGTGGACTACCCAAGGGGAATGCAAAATGTAAAAGACATAAATAACAATAAAAATATATATTATATAAAAAAAAAGGAAAAAAAAAAAGCTCTGATGTTGTAGTGCCAGGTTGGTCTGGAGGCCCTGCTCTCACATTGGAATGAAATCTGAAGGCTATGTGGTAGAGAAAGGGCACTGACGGTAAAATAAGGTCGCATGTTCTTGTAAATCCATAGTTGTATATGTTGTTACATACAGTTAGTCTCACCACTTTGACTGAGTTCTTACTGATTGAAAGAAAATCAAGTCCTTTGCAACAAATTACATTCAATAAAAAAACATGTAATTAATAATGCACAAAACTACAGCTCACTCTAGTATCTAACCAAGTTCAGGAAATGAATTATTTGGGAAAAGAAAACAACGTCATATACTGCAGAAAATCTTTCCTAATCTGAGAAGTCTTCTTCCAGGTATGTGAGCTTAATATCCTTTATGATGAAGGTGCAGTTTTGCTTATAGACAGATTTTAACAAATTGAGCAATACTCCTAGTCTTGGTCTTCTTAGTAAAACTCCAACTTTATAACATTTAAAAGAAGACTGAAGTAAACAATGACTGTGTGGATCTTGATGTTGCTTAAGGACACTAAAAATTACCTCTTAAGTGCATCATGTGCTTAAGATGATAGCAGCCAAAATTTTTGTGCAATATTTTCTGAAATACTCCTATTTTATCAGGCTAATAATTTGCCAAATTCACATTAAAACCATATCTTTATAGGTTTTAATACATATTTTTAAATTGAGGAATTTTTTTTAAGTTAAGATTATAGAACAAATCCCCATTAATGGTCAATTAACTTGATTATAGCATTTAAATATTTGCATATATGGGAAGAATACACCACTGTTTGTACTCTTGACCCAGCCATGAGAATATTAAGGGTGATGTTTCAGAATGATAATCTCCTTTCTTATACACAGGAGTAGTGGAGATTTTCAAAGAGGGCAAGACAGTGAGATGGGGGGGGGGTCCATTAAGTGAAAAATGTGGAAAAATGAAGTTTTTTGTAGACTTTTAATTCCTCAACTCTAGGTGTTGAAGATAAGCTTCCCTAACAGCTGTGCCTTAAGGGGAAAGCAGCAGACCAACATTTATTTGAAGGCAAATTGGAGCCCATGTTTCTGAGAATAAGAAGTCTTTGATTTGAGCTGAGTTTGACATTGTGGGAATGGTGTGGGAAAATTCAGCATCCTTTCTTGAGAAGGAGGGTTAAGGAATTAGCATAAGGAAGTGGGATAGTTTTGAGGGAGGGGAATAATATAAAGATAAGCAAGCATGGCTTCGCAACAAATAAGGTAAGTGAACTAAATGTTTTAGGGGTAACTGGAAAATTACATATCAAAAGCTTTGCAATTGATACCAGTAAAGTGATAACTGAAAAACTGAATAAATTTTCTCTTGGCTATTTGTAAGCACATTTCTTAAGTTCCTTTTGTCACAAAGGAAATTTTCAGTTAAATACATCATACTTAAAATAAAGTTCCAGGACATAAAATAGATCGCTTAAGTGAATATTTTTTTTTTTAAGATTTTTTTTTTTTTATTTATTTATACATGCAAGCTGGGGTGCAGGCCAGAGGCGTGGGGTGGCGAGAGGGTTCACCAGAGACAGAGCGGGTAGCAGAACAGGCAGATGAGAAATACACTGCTGAGGGGAGCAGCGGGCGAGGCAGGAGAGGTCTGCCACACCATGTGGGATTCTCCCCGGCCGGGCGTCGAACTCGCGTCGCCGCTGCCGACAGCTCCACAGCGCAGCACTTAACCGCTGCGCCACCGGGGAGGCCCTTAAGTGAATATTTTGACAGATACTGATAATGGGCCAGGCTTCAGTTCTTATATTTTAATTAATCTTAGATTTATAGCTTTTTGCAAACAAATAATTTACAGTTTTTATAAAACACAGGGACAACAATTAGAATGTTAATGTAAGTATGTTTGGAAACTATTATTGATGAGATAGTTTAGCCTTTGGACTCATCTTAAGTTTTGTTGGTTTTTGATTTTTCTCAATACAAAGGGTGAGTGACTTTACCATAGAGGGTGATTCTATAGTGAAGAGTGTTGAAACCTAGTGGAACTAGGTTTGGGAAACCCAGTTTTGGAAAACTGGGTGCAGCTCAGCTCCCTTCTTCCAACAAACTGAAATGCAGTACTCCAAGATTAAGCAACAGTTCTCATTCTCTTGCCAAGACTTGCTCTCTCCTGAAAATCCTGTTTTCTTTGCTCCCTATGTCTGTGCTTCCCCCATTGTTATGAGCAAATCCACAGGTTCCTTTCAGGATCATTCTCATCATTCCTGAAAATAACCGTCCTTGAAGAAGCAGTTGATATAATGGAACCTAAAGAACGTGAAAAAAATCAGAAACTCCTGGCATGTGTCTGTGGCTTTAGTACATTTAATAAGTTGATGTTTCAGTTTTCCACAAATACATGGGGGAAATAACTTCATTCAAGACATACAGGCAAGTGCAGTTCTTATTTTATAAAGTTTTGTCAAAATTCAAAAGGACTGAAGAGATGTACTAAGAATAATGCTTGGGACATAGTAACTGTTATAAGGTCTATTATTATTATCACTATTTTCAATAGTATATGTAAATGTTTGACAGGTAGTGGCTATTCCATCAATCACAGCTCCTCCCATTGTGGCATTTGAATTTTGGACATTCTTTGTCATCCCGTTTGTTTCCTGACTGATCTTAGTTGGCATGTCAAGGATGGACAGGAAGTAGGACAGTCAGTCAGACACATGCAATTTCCCCCTTCCTATTCAAGCTTTAAGAAATCATATGCAGGCTTCCTTGTGGTGCAGCAGTTAAGTGCTGTGCTGTGGTGCTGTCAGCAGCAGCGATGCGAGTTCGATACCCAGCCAGGGAGAATCCCACATGGCATGGCAGACCTCTCCTGTCTCTTCCACTGCTCCCCTCAGCAGTGTGTTCCTGTCGATCTGCCTGTGCTGCTCCCCACTCTGTCTCTGGTGAACCCTCTCGCCGCCCCACGCCTCTGGCCTGTACCCCAGCTTGTATGCATAAATAAATAAATCTTAAAATAAAAGAAACCATATGTAACCTTAATCATTCATTCATTCACTCACTTCTTCCTAAAATAATTCATTCAATAAATATTTGCACTTGCTATTCTGGACTCTGTGCTGGATTGTTATAAGAATATATATAAACTTAAAATTCTCAAAATAATTGACCACTTAGGTAGATGGTCTTCATCTCATTGAAACCTTACTGAATATTGAAAGACAGTCAAGATATCTACCACAGTCCATTCCTAGCTCAGCATATGTGCTCTAAATCTGGAGTCCTTTTGCTCCCCCAACTACCTTTGGCAGAGTGTTTGCTCTGCTGCCCAACCCAAGGGCAGAATCAAGTCAATTACATTTTACAAATGTAAAACCTGAGAAAGATGATTAGTCCTATAGCTTCTAGGTACATGAAAGCTTTACGGTTTCCCCAATTACAATTCTATTGCTTCTAAGAATCCAGTTTCTGAAAGTTATGTTGTCATAGACTGACTCGGCAGTCATAGGCAGCCTCTGAAGCAACTATTTTTCATTTGAAATGGTGTTTCCAGCTGTATTAATGGCCACTCTCGGCACAATTGATCAGTTCAGCTAGGTGGTTGATTCGATTTGGTCATCAGCACAGCTGTAGAAACTAGATGAATCTTTTTTTTTTTTTTCAATTGAATACTGTTGCTGCTGAACATGCACAGCCATAAGCTTACAGCGGGTGTTACCAACCACTGGATTAGCTTCATGGAGACATAGACTGTTGAAAAGCTTCACTGACTCGCTTCCCAGTGTCTGGAGACTCAGAGTGACATGGGGCTGTGCATATTTCGTTTGTGTCCTGGCAGCTTTTTAGCTCTTCTTCTTCAAAAAAGGAGGGTTTTCTTTTCCCCTGAGCTTTCAATCAAAACTTTAAAAATACATAGAATTCCATTTATTTTAAACCATGGAGCAGGATTCCATTCTTGAAGTGTCGGAGTCAGGGATATGTCCAAATTGCTAGCATAAGGATTTTAGACAATCTTTTTTACTTCCTTTTCTTTTCTGCAAAAGCAGCTGGTATTTAGGCAGAACTCCAATTTCTGCTTCTTGGTATCATAATGATTTTAAATTGACTTGTCAGAAACTTGTGTAAGGAAAATTTTACCATTTTGGCCTTTTAATTTATTTTCATACAATAGATCATGTTTTCTATATAAACTTCATGCATTATTACGAAAATGTCCTATTCATTTGAATACATGATTGCTATTATTCTGATTTAAATATAAGATACTCAGATATTTCCTCCAGAACTTTCATATTCACTATATACATATTCTTCAAAATAATTAAAACATGGGAGAAAAAACAACCAAGAACAAAAAATGAGTCATTAATCAATAAAAAAATCCTTTTAACTCTTTCAGAATAAATTGACATTAACCTCATAATCATCACTATCATTACTTAGAACTGATAAAACTATAACATGCAGAACACGCCATGTCCCTTTCTCCCTCACAACCCTCCAAGCCGGTATGGGATAGTCCCTTTTATAATGCAACTCGGCTCCATCATCATCCAGGGTTTCTCATGTCCCTTAACAACTAACCTTCATAACTACCTGATGTGTCCTGTGGGACAGTTAGCTCAAGCTCAGATTGCAAGGATTTTCACGGCAAGCATCATCTATATTTTATCTAGCGGTCACAGCTCCTGGTCTTATAAACTAGCTTTATAAAGAAAACAATGTTGCATATCCACAAGGGTTATTTCATGTTGCTTCTTCACTGGTTTGTCACATAAAGATGTTTCTTGCATTTTTACTATTATTTGTTCTCATTTAAACAATTACGCACATAGTCTCCTTAGGATCAGACCATGTGTCCTGAAGTGTTTATAATTGTCATTCTTGCATCATAGAACAATCCAGACCGTTGCCAATAGGATTTACCTCATGATCCTTTTGTTTAAAGTCACATTCCAATAAATATTCTTATGAATGATCGCCTGCTGTCAGATTTTCTTTCCTCTCAAGTGTTGTTGCTTGACTGAGAGACTTTTGATCAGATGCCTCTAGATGTCTGGAGAGCTGTAATCCACACTCACTCCATTCTCTCACCCTTTCTCTATTGCATTTTATTCCCTTTCTATCCTTCTGGTGGAAGCTTTTGTTTATCCAAATTTCAGGAACTCACAAAATCAAATCTGGATATGTCTCTTTGATCTTGTTTTTGGTCCGATGCTACCCACTGATCTTTTTTTTTTTTTAAGATTTATTTATTTATGCATACAAACTGGGGTTCAGACCAGAGTAGTGGGGCAGTGAGAGGGTTCACCAGAGACAGAGTGGGGAAACACACTGCTGAAGGGAGCAGCAGGTGAGGCAGAAGAGGTCTGTCCTGCCATGTGGGAATCTCCCTGGCCAGGTGTCAAACTCGCGTTGTCGCTGCCGACAGCTCCACAGAGCAGCGCCTAATCGCTGCGCCACTGGGGAAGCCCTCCCCACTGGTCTTTATGCCTCATCTTTGTTTATTTTTGTTATGAAATCTGTGCTTTCTCCTAGGGAAACTTTAGCCCTTTAAATGATAAATAATTTTTCCAAGATATTTCCTATATGTGTTTTGAAAAAAGATGCCCTCCTTCAACACAGTACCTAATTAAAACAAATATTCTTTCGTTCTCCTTAGGGTCAGACTATGTGACCTGAAGTGCTGATAATTTTTTGAATATTTCAAACAATGTTTACTTCTGAGAAAAGCACCATTCCTGCTACATATAAAGACATATTCACTTGCGTATATGTTTTAATTTTCAAAATTAAGATATTGCAAAAGTATGTAAAAAATAAAAGACAATCGATTTCAAAATCAGAATAACATTGCCATGGACCTCCCTGGTGGTGCAGGGGTAAAAATGTCAGCGCTATCAAGCTAATGCCAGTCACTACAGCATGAATTCAATTCGCGGCCAGGGAGCTAACCCACAGGGTACAGCAGACCTCTCCTGTCTTGCCCGCTGCCCTCCTTAGCAGTGTATTACAGTAGACCTCCCTCCTGTTCTGCTCCCCACTGTCTCTGGTGAATCCTCTCACCTGTGCACTTCTGGCCTACACCCCAGTTCTTGTATGCATAAATAAATAAAAATAAATATTAAGAAAAAGAATAACATTGCTGTTCTGAAAAGCACTATGGCAAGATATATCAAAAAGTATTCATAACCTTTATAACTTTTCATCTTATAATTTAATTACTGCCTCCTATATATTACACAATGATTTTTTTTTCATCACTTATTTGTTTCTCCCAAAGAATTCAAAATATTTTGTGAAGTGCTTAGAAACTATTTAGTTAACAAATAAGTGTTAAGTTGTATTTCATGCCAGGGACTATTTCAGTGGTAAGCAAAAAACTGATAATAAATAGTATGACAGTAATGCCATTATGATTTTCAGTTAGGTATGAAGGAAATAAAAATATAGTAATAAACATCTTTGGAAGAATCCATGAATATGCTTTCAATACTTTATACTTTTTTGATATTTTCAAAATTTTGCGATAAGTATTGTTTTATAATTATAAAAAACTAGAACTGTCTTTTAAAAAGCACATTGCTTAGCAGGTACTATTATTTCTTCTGTGAGTGTGATTACTAGGTAGAATAAGAAGTAATAATGGAATTAATAATATACCTGTAGAGAGTGGTCTTAGGCATAAGTAATGTCGAATAAATACATACTTGCAGAGAACCTGTAATAGTTCCTAAATAACTAGTGATTGAATAACTGCATCAGAATCCAATGGATGATTATATTAAATACATATTCTGTTTCACCTCAAATCCATTGAGTCTTATAGTCTATGCAGGTGTTTGAATTAGTTGCTGCTAAAGTGATCTAATTTTCTGTGTTACAAATGGCACCAAAACATTACATATAATAACAAATTTTATCATGCCACACAGTTCCTGAGGGTCAGGAATGGGAAAGTAGCTTAGCTGGGTGACTTTGGTTCGGGATCTCAGGAGACTGAGTCAAACCGCTCCCTGGGGCTACCATTGCCTAGAGGTGTGGTTCAGGCTACAGGAGCTACACTCAAGGTGGTTCACGCAAGTGGCTGTTAACAGAAAGCCTTGTTGTTTTTGGCCATAATTCCTCAGCACACAGCCCTCCCTGTAGGTTCTGCTATAGTAATGAAAAATTTGTCTCTCTCTCTGTCTCTCTCTGTCTCTGTCTCTGTCTCTCTCTCTCTCCACCACATCAGATAAATACTTCTCTCTTTCTCTCTCTCTGTCCCACCAGGCAACAGTGAAAGTAAGCTGGAGTTAAAATAAATCTCCTCAAAAAAGTCTCCAGATGCTTGTGTCACAAGGATGAGAGCCTGGCCCTGCCCATTGCCCTCCCGCTTCCTTACTCCTTTGCAACTCTAGATAAATACCCCTACCCTCTGCCAAAGAGAGGAACAATGATCTTTCAGACATGAGTCTGCTACCGTCCTCAATTTTTCGACAAATTAAACTACTTTCCATCTCTTCAAACTCTGTTTCCTTTTATTGACCAAGGGAACTGAGACCAGCATTTGGTATCAGGTTATTTGAGTGTCCCAATTGGAGCTGATGATCCTTAGCACAGGTGGTCCAAGATAGGGAACAAGGAGAAAAGTGCACACCTAGTCTCCAAATCACAGACCACCACTCCATCCTATTCTGTAATTTAGAAGTAGGTTCCTAAGTCTAATGTACATGCAAGGAAAGGGAAATTAGGGTCTAACTCGTGAAGGTAAGAATTTGGAAGTGTCTCTGGATTACTGGATAAAACCCCCTGGAACCACAGCATCCATGACAGCGATGCCGGCCTTTCTCCTTCCAATTCCAGTGCAGAATCCAGTTAGAGACTAACATGGCACGCCTCTCCCAGTGTATTAAGACCTCCCCTTATTAGAGGGAAACACTTATTTCACATGGGGAATCATTCTCTAACAGATTCAACTTACACAGTATCTTTCTCTTTATATTGAGTCAAGATCTATGCTGACTAACATCCATATATGAATTGTAATTTATCTTTAGATAAAAAAGAAAAATGTAGTGTATTTATCCCTAGGCAATTACTGTAGATATGGTTTATAAATTCTTCCTAGGTGAAGATCATGAAAAGGAAGGTTTGAGAGATGTGTGATTTGCTGGGAAACTTCTCAGAGCGAGGTAGGACAGACCAGAATCCAGAGAAAGGAAAGCCTGGAATTGGAGGTAAGTGAAATTCTGAGATAAATTAGGTGGATTCTAAATGATAAGGAAAATGTATTCAAAAGATACTCTCCTCATTTTGTCAATAAATTTAAATTGTATATGTATGAAATGTGATCTAAAGTGCTATGAGAGCTAATAGCTGTGAGCGGACTTACTTAAAGCCCCTTCCTGTCCTGATCGTGGGCGCCCATCAGCTGCAGCTGGGGAATCCTGCCGGCCACGACCGTGCCCAGGTGGGCTTCTTCTGGAAGCTGTGTGCCCGCAGCCAGGTGGAAGTTCTCTGGTCTCAAGGTCTGTGACTCCCTATTTTTTTGAGTATTTTTTCCTTTTTTTTCTGTGCATTTTTACTATCCCAGCAACTCTAATCTGTGGAAAGATAACTCAGGAATTCCCAGACTGGGGGAAATTAGTTTAAAAAATATACAACAACAGAACAATGTGCCAAGAAAACATATGGAGCCGGTGTCCAGGCCTTTTGGCATCAGGTCGTAACCTCTTGTTCACCAGTCCATGGAAACAGTAAGATAAAAGAGCAAAATTTCTTCAAAGTTTTTTCTTGACTCTTGTTCTGTCCTGGGACACTGCCTGTATGTTTCACAATGCCGCAGTAAGGGGCCTTTCTTACCCTCTTAGAGGGAAAGGTGCAAACTAGAAAGGAACTGAATTTTTTACAACTCTGAAAAGAGTGCCCTGCATGTGGACTATTTGCAAAAGAGATCGTTGAAGCACTGAGATGTCACTTATTTACTTTCTTTCCTCAAGTATATTGCGTGTCTTTAGGACTGCAAAACATTTCTGAATAAGTCAATTTTAAAAATGTTTACAAAAAGTTAACATCTCCTATAGACTGCTGATTTAAACTTGTTAGCAGTCTGAGGTAAATGTCTGTGATGTTCATCACCAATTGCTGCCTTTTTTGACATCACGGAGAGTTGAAGCAAAATTAGGGCAGTTAATGTTTAGAACAGGGTGCCACGTGGCTAGGTGCATTGGAAGTATTTTTACATGAGCTTAATAATGATCCTATGAGATGGCAAGTATGTGTGTATCTCTCTTCTTCTACCTATATCTATATTTATCTATGGCTATATCTCACTCCTCATTTTGAATAATTGCAAACTAAGGTACAAAGTGGATTGTGGCATAGAGAAATGCTTGCTATATAGGCCATGTCCAAAGTCACAGAGAGCTAGATGTAGGGTATGGATTAGAACCCAGCCAGGCAGATTCCACAGCACAGCAGGTTTACTCTGCTACTTTCAGTTTTTGACTGATGCTGTAGAAATGAAACCAACACAATTTCTTGTCTTTACATGAGCTACTCCCAATTAAATCCCATACTCTATTTATTTTGGGAAAAGTTAGTAAGTGTTGCTCTCTGACTAGAAGTCATCACCACATAAACATCATTTGAACCACTGATTAAAAGAAGTAGACACACTGCTAATTATTTTCTTTCTCAAATAGATATGATGGATGCTACATGCCTGCAATTCAATATAGCTCTTAAGATATTGACAACTTACATTTGTTTCCTCTGCGTAATTTCCATAACACATTTTATGATTAAATTTTTCAAATCTTGTTTTTTTAAGATTAAATTTATTTATTTATACTACAAGAGTTGGGGTGTATAGGTCAGAGGTGTGGGGGTGAGAGGATTTACCAGAGACAGAGTGGGGAGCACGACAGGCAGATCTACTGAAGTACACTGCTGAGGGGAGCAGTAGGCAAGGCAGGAGAGGTCTGCTGTGCTATGTGGGTCAGCTTCCTGGCCGGGGATCGAACTCATGCTGCAGTGGCTGCAGATAGCTTCATAGTGCTGAGACTTAACCCTTTGTGCCACCAGGGAAGCCCTCAAATCTTGTTTTAATCATTCACTCATTCATTTAATCATTAATTCACTTACTCATCAAATATTTATAGAATTATTAAGTATCTATTGTGAACAAAACATTACACCATGTGCTGAGAAAATAAAAAATATATAGTCAATAAGATTGTAAATTCTTGACTAATTGATCCCTAAGTTACTTAAATGATGAATGGGAATCAGCAGGGGAAAGGAAAAGAAATTTTGAGGCAAAAGAAAGTAAAAAAAATATATATTTCTCAGAGCCTGCTATGCTGACATATCAGTTATTTCAGTGAGACTGTCCTATAGGGATCAAAATTACAGAAAAGTGGGTATACTCTGGAAACTGATATGAATAATGTTTTCATGTTTCAATTCTATTATGAAAGAAATGAGCACATTTTAAAGGTTTTATGTTTCCATGTAGTGTAGTGAGATAAGGTTTGTGTTTTAGAAAGGTGATTCTCACCTTTCATAGTTTAGAATACATTGTTGAGGAGGAAGAGAAATTGAGTAAAAGGTCATTAAAACATTAAGAAATGATAAGGACTACTCTTTAGTTCAAGATAGTGTAACGAGACTAAGATACACCTTCCACATCAAAACGACCCCAAAATATACAAAATACATTTTTAAGGACAGTGAAAATCAGTCAAGGAAAGAGAGTTGTCGGTGAAATAAGGAAACCAAATGAAGTCACCATTGTCTTAGCACTGCTGGGTAAGTTTCCAGGCCATGGAAATAGGGAGGGGACCCAGACAGAGCCCAGCTGATTTCCTCAGTTGAGAACATTAATCTGTGGATACCGCACAGTCAGATTTTACAGGATACAGTACTGAGAAGAGTATTTTTAAGTGAGATAAAATTGATTTGTAACATTGATTGTGTTTTATACATATAGGATCTCCCCCTTCCGATGTTATCATATCACACCCAGCACCAAAATACCTATAGTTCTCCACCATAATCCATTAATTTCCCACCCCAATTTGTTCTCATTCCTCCCACTCAACATCTGGCCCTGGTAACCTCAGGTCTATAGTGAGATTTCTTAGAGTTTTTTATTTTTTTGTATTTATCTGACCCACAGTTTTATTTCTCTATATTCCACACAAAAATGATTTTTCCTTGTGACTTGTTTTGCTTAGTGTAAACTCATCCAGTTCCATCCATACACCCTCTGTTATGCCCACTTTTTTGTGTTACCTTTTCTCATGGAGTCAGATAATTTTTGGAGTTTTCCTTTTTTCTATTTTTTTTTTTTTAACTTTGTTCCTCTCTTTCCTTCTCTACTCAATTTCTTTGTGGTTCTGCATCTTCAGTTATACTGACTCATACTTCTACTTAATATATTCTACTTCTATGACATTCTCCTGAATTCTTCATTTCCTGTATTTCTCTTTTTTAAATCAGGAAACTCCATTTTTATCTTATTTAGTGCTTACTTTCCTGTCTTCAGCTCACTGATTTTATTTCTAAGGAAGTTAATTTATTTTTCTGAGTTTTCTTCCTGTTCTTCCATTTCTTTGAATTTTTTTACATTGAAATTCTAAATTCCATATCTGACAGGGAAAGCATTGCTTCCATATCTTTGAAGTTGGGTTCTGGAGATTTTGAAGTTGGGTTCTGGAGTGTTTTGCTAGCCTCTTGTGGACTCATGTTGCCCTTTGTTGTTTTATTCCTTCTCCCCATTACTCTCTTTGGGACCCAGCTGCTGTATGTGGGGCTTCCTCTGGGCATGGCTCCTCCTACCTCACTATTTAGGGGTCTTACTGTCCAGGAGGGCAGCTGGGGTGACTTACAGAAAGTTTCAAGGACTCTGGCTGCCCTATCACCTTCCCTGGTGCTGTCCCATAGTCTCACTACCTGGATGGGCACTGGTGGGGTCTCATGGACGGTCATAAGGAGTCTGCTAGTCTAAGTGAATACTGTTGGGTTCTTGAAGGAGATCATAAGACCTCGGACTGTTCTGACACCTCTCCCAGCATGGTTGGGGTCTCACTAGTCTGGGTGGGCAGTGGCACAGACTCATAGGAGGTCTGTGATCTCCTTTCACAGGAGGTCTGTTATCTCGTTTGTAAAAAGCTTCAATTTTGAATTTCTGTTCATGAATTTTACTTCTCCAGACATTCCTTCACCCCTCCCCCGCCCCACCACGAGTTTTTTTTTTCTTCGCATGTCTTTGATCAGTTTCTCTTTGTTTCCTTCCATTTCTTTGAATAAATTTATTTCAGCAATGTTGAACTCTGTATCTGATAGAAATAAAAGGTCTTCCATGTTTTTGTGGTTGGGTTCAGATATTGCTCTCTCTCTATAGTGTAGTACTCCCCTGAGGACTTATGTTGCTTTTTTGGTGTTTTCCCATTTCCTTTTTTTTTTTTTTTTTTTTTTTTTTTTTTTTTTTTTTTTTTTTTTTTTTTTTTTTTTTTTTTTTTTTTGGTTTCCTAAGTATTTTTTTTTTTAAAGATTTATTTATTTATACATAGAGCTGGGGTACAGGCCAGAGGCGTGGAGCGGCGAGAGGCTTCACCAGGGACAGAGTGGGGAGCAGAACAGGCAGATCAGAAATACACTGCTGAGGGGAGCAGCGGGCGAGGCAGGAGAGGTCTGCCATACCATGTGGGATTCTCCCCGGCCGGGCGTCGAACTCGCGTCGCCGCTGCCAACAGCTCCACAGCGCAGCGCTTAACCGCTGCGCCACCAGGGAGGCCCCTGGTTTCCTAAGTATTAAGCGTGCAGAGCTTTCACTTTTTTAGTGCATGGTGCTGTATTTCAGGGAGAACTAGTCCTTAGCAGGCTCTTTCAGGAGTGAAGGAGAGTCCAGCTCTGGTGAAAGTTGAGTGCTTGAGTGCAGACCCTACTGTGGCACCACTGGTTGCCCTTCTGAGTTTCAGACCTACGTCTCTGCAGTCTGTAGACTGGGCTTTCTATCCAGCTTCCCAGCACTTTCAGCTGTGTTTTACTGTATATACTCAATCTCTTGTAACTCCCCGAGCACTAGGGAAGTTGTGGGAGGGATCCGTGCCCCTTCCTTAATGGGGACCTTGTTCACTTGGCTCATCCCTGCATTTTCTCACTTATCTCACTACAATTATATTCACAGCAAGCAGTTCTGTCCATCTCCCCTGCCAGTTGCAGTAGTGGTTTCCACCTTGACTGACACCTGTTTCCACTTTCCCTTTGTTGCCCAGAGTTGAATTTTCTCAATGTTCCTTCTGTTGCATGTTGCCAGCGTTGCTCTTCAATAATCAGGAGATGTCCCAGTTTCTTCCAATTTCACCCCAAGTCACAGGATTCCCCATTTCCAGTGCCTGCCTAGATTGTACTAGTTTTTTCTCCTACGAGTGAAGTAGGGAACTTCCTCTGATGCTATTTTCCTCATTCTGAGGAGATTTGTAAAGAGAAATCTGCAGATTTCTTCAGAGTCCCTTCACTAGGAAATGCTTGGTACATATGGATGAGTCTTCCTGATACTATAGCAATATTCCTCTGAGTAGATTAGAGGAAAGACCATTTCTTATGGCACAAGTTCAGTGGTAGTGCTGGTTTCCAAAAACTAGACCGGGAGATCCAAAGATTCATAGAGCTCTGCATAGAGCCTTTAGAATGGTGTTGTCTCAATAATGGTGATTAATTACCCCTACATTGAGCACTGTTTTGGTCCCACCTAACAAATCATAAAAGCAGGATCTGAAGTTGCCAACTATTTCCATGTAAATTGAATACATAACAGAATAAAATTGAAGACACTTAGGATCACAAATCCTCAAAAAATTGAAATTCACAATGTCTGGCCTCCAATCAAAGAAAATCAAGCATTCAAAGAAGCAAGAAAATATGACCCCATGGTGAAAAAAAATAAAATGATCAGTTGAAATAAACGCAAAACTGACACTGACATTATTTTTAGCAGACAGTGATATTCTAAAAAGTAACTATAATTGAACTCCATATGTTCATAAAACTAAGTAACTCAAAAAACATAAGCTCAGAAACATGAAGACTATTGCACTAAAATAAAACTGTTAAAGCCAATGATAAACAAAAAAAAATCTTAAAATTGGTCACAGAAAGATGTGATATGCACAGAGGAACAAAATAAAGAAAACCGATTTGTTGATGGAAATGATGCAAGATAGAAGAAAATGGCGCATCAATTTTCAATATTGAAAAAAAATATTGTCAACCTAGTATTCTATACTGAGAATATTTTTTTAATCAAAGGGGAATAATATTTTTTGTCAGACATACAAAAGCTGAAAGTGTTTATTTCCATTGGATCCTAAGTACAAAACAAATACAAATGTCATTCTCCAGACAGATAGAAAACATACCAGAGTGACACGCCCACAAAACATGGCGGCGAACAGATGCTAGGATCTGGCTCTCCCACAAAAAATCAATTTATGGAGAAAAATGTACCTAACTTTGGGAGCTGTCTCAAAGAGAATCAGATACCCTAAGCAATACAATCAACCCTGGGGGTGCTTTAGACTTAAAGATAAACTGAAGAGTCGGAGTAAAAAGAAGAGAAAAGACATCGGACTCCACACAAAGGAGCAGCAGAAAAGAGAGGTGGGCGAACCAGCTTCCCCTGAGAGCCACTGAATGCAAGGTTAGAAACTGCGGTGAGGTCGGAGGGCTCCGGCCAGCCGACTGGGAGCACGACCCCCACTCCCCCACCCCATGACCCCCTCTCTTCCCTGTGTGGCAGCCCTGAGGAGCAGGAAAGTGGGAGGGTCACTGTGTCGCATCCCCCACCTGGGGCTAGGTAACATCTCAAAGGGGAGAAAGTACAAGCAAGAAACCTCCCCTCCCCTGTCTGCTAGTTGATAGATTAGCCAGAAAAAACGGTTGGGCTGGAAAACCTCCTGCTGCGACAACCTCTTTCTGGGCTTTAGAATGCAAATGAATAGGAGGGGAAGGATAGAATTTAAGGACTATTGACTCACAATCCCTAAAACTCCTCCCATACCTGTTGCTGAAAATATCTCCTGCTGAAACTATCTCTGACCATACCCTCCCCTGCAAAGTGTCAGCATCTTGGCACCCGGAGGGCAGCAAAAGACAAACAAACAAACAAACAAACGAAAAAAGACCACAGCAGGTGATGAACACGACCCAGCATTTGCCACCCCCCCCCAACTTCTAGGTGGCTGCACACTGGCACCCTAGAAACTAGGTGAGGTGAAACGCTGATCAACAGCCACCCACAACCTCCACCCCTGCACCCCTTCGTGAAGTAGCAGGCCCCAAGCAGCAGAAGAGAAATGAAGACCAGGAGCTCCCAACCCCTCCCCACCAGACATAACCCCAGGGGCAGGAATAGCCCCAGGCAAACATCGGAGGAAAGGGGGGGAGAGGGGACAAAGAATAGAAAGACTCCCAGCAAGGACTAACGACAGCAGCAAAAGCAAGACAACAACATATGTCACTGGAAAGGAGGGGCTGAACCCCAGCAGGGGACCCAACCAGAAAACCCCAGAACCTAAGAACAAAAGGACTACAGAACTCCCAATTCATATCTCCCCAATACTTTATTTTCTTTATTATTATTTTTTTATTTTTTACTATTTTGTTATTATTATCCTCTTTTTTTTTAACTTTTAACCTACCTTTTTCTCTTGGTCCTTCATTCCTGCTTTTCTTCATCTTCATTCACCTTTTCTTTCCTCTCCCTGTTTTTTTTTTTTCCATTTCTCTCTTTTTTCTTTTCTTTCTTTTTTACTACAAACCACCCCTTCATCTTCCCTAATTAAACTTGGAACCGGAAACACACCGGAGACATGCCACGAGAAACACAAAAATTCAACAAAGAAAAATAAGAAAATCCAGAAGATATCTAGCCACAGACAAGGCAACTCAGACACTAGGGAACCACAAACACTCCTGAGCAAGTGAAACCAGGAGCCAGGAGTCATGCCCGCTAGCACCAGTGGAAAATTACGAACAGAGCAAAGCAGAAAACCAACAACGGGAAAGAAAAAAGTCACAAATGACCCTCAAAACAATACACCACAAAAAGAAAATCCCTCTCCAGAACCCATTAATATGGACATAGAAGATTACAGCCACCTAACAGATAAAGACTTCAAAATAGCCATCACAAAAAAATTGATAGAATTAAATGAAAAGAACAAAGAACTGAGGGATGTAAATAAAGAACTGAGGAACGAGAATGAATCCATAAAGAAGAAATTGAAGGAACTGGAAGATTTAAAAGAACTGAAGAATGAGAACGAATCCATAAAGAAGAAATTGAAGGAAATGGAAGATTTAAAAACATTAGTAGAGGAGCTGAAGAAATCCAGGGAAAGCCAGAAAAGTGAATTAAAAGATATGCAGGGAAGAATAAGAACTCTGGAAGATAAAGATACTAACAGAATCAAGGTAGAAAAGGAAAGAGAAAAACAAAGGAAAAAGAATGAGGAAAAGCTTTGAGAACTATCTGACACTATGAAAAAAGGAAACATCAGAATCATAGGAATCCCAGAAGGAGAAGAGAGAGACAAAGGAACAGAGAAACTTCTCAAGGAGATAATTGAAGAGAACTTCCCAAATATGAAAAAGGAAACAAAAATTGACATACAGGAAGCCAGACGATCTCCATATTATTACAACGAAAGAAAAAAAAAAACTGCAAGACATGTGATAGTTAAACTATCAAGAATTCAAGACAAGGAAAATATCTTAAAAATGATGAGGGAAAAGAAACAAATAACCTATAAAGGAAAGCCAATCAGGCTGACATCAGATTTCTCTGAAGAAACACTACAGGCAAGAAGAGATTGGAGGGACATAAATAACACACTACATGCCAACAAATGTCAACCAAGAATACTCTACCCTGCAAAGCTCTCATTCCTCTACGAAGAAAAAACATGGACCTTTTCCGACAAACAGAAACTACAGAAATTCATCACTACCAAACCCCCACTCCAAAGAATACTAGAAGAAGTCATGAAGACAAAACAAACAGAAGAAAGACCAGGAAACACAGAATAAGGTAAGAATTAGAACCACAAAAGAGTAAACAAACAAACAAACAAAAAATATGGATGACAGTATATCAATATTAACTCTAAATGTAAATGGACTAAACACACCAATTAAAAGACACATCATAGCAAGATGGATCAAAAAACAGAACCCAACCTTCTCCTGTTTACAAGAAACACATTTAATTGAGAAAGATAAACAGAGATTAATAGTTAAAGGATGGAAAACAATCCTACAAGCAAATGGACCAAGAAAGAAGGCAGGAACAGCTATACTTATATCAGATAAAGGACTTCAAACTTAAGAAGGTAAAAAAAGACAAAGCTGGCCACTACATCATGATAAAGGGGACAATAAAACAGGAGGATATAACAATCATCAACATATACTCCCCAAATGAAGGAGCACCAAAATATATCAGACAATGATTATCATCCCTGAAAACAGACATTAAAGAAAATACATACATAGTAGGATATTTCAACACCCACTTTCTCTATTAGGCAGATCAAGAAGACAAAAAGTAACCAAGGAAATTAAAGCTCTAAATAAGGACCTAGACCACATGGGATTAACAGATATCTATTGATCACTTCACCCCCGAAAAATTGAATACACATTTTTCTCAAGTGCGCATGGAACATACTCCAGGATCGATCACATATTAGGCCACAAAACAAACCTCGACAGATACACTAAGATAAAAATCGTACCATCCTTCTTCTCCAATCATAAAGGAGTCAAACTGGAAATAAATCATAAAAAGGAAAAAAAAAAACCTCCTTACCTAAAGAAGACTGAAACCCACATTACTGGAAAACGAATGGATCAACGAAGAGATCAAAGAAGAAATTAAAAAAATACCTAGAACTGAATGACAATGAGGACATAACTTTCCAGAACGTCTGGGACACAGCAAAAGCAGTAATAAGAGGAAAATATATAACATTACAAACTCACATCAAGAAACAAGAAACAACTCAAAGAAACAATTTAATCTCACATCTCAAAGAACTAGAAAATGAATAACAAAAAACCCCAAAAGACAGTTTAAGAAAGGAAATAATAAAAATCAAAGCAGAACTAACTGAAATGGAAATAAAAAAAAAACAATCCAGAAGATTAACAAAACCAAAAGCTGGTTCTTTGAAAAAATAAACAAAATAGACAAACCACTAGCCAGGCTTACAAAGAAAAAACAAGAGGAAACACAAATATATAGGATCATAAATGAAAAAGGAGAAATCACAACGGACACAGCAAAAATAAAAAAGAATCAGAGATTACTATAAACAGCTATACGGAAACAAGTACAACAACCTAGAGGATATGGACAAATTCCTAAAACTATACAATCACCCAAAACTAGACAAAAAAGATATAGAACACCTAAACAGACCAATCACAAGTAGTGAAATTGAAACAGTAATTAAAAACCTCCCCAAAAACAAAAGCCCAGGACCAGATGGTTTCACAAATGAATTCTACCAAACATTCAAAAATGAAATAGTCCCTATATTACACAAACTCTTTCAAAAAATCGAGAAGGAAGGAGCACTACCAAACACATTCTATGAAGCAAATATTACTCTAATACCAAAACCAGACAAAGGCAATACAAAAAAAGAAAACTACAGACCAATCTCCCTAATGAATACTGATGCAAAAATATTCAACAAAATCTTGGCCAATAGGATCCAACAATGCATACATAAGATAATACACCACGACCAAGTGGGATTTATTCCAGGGACACAAGGATGGTTCAACATCCGAAAATCAATCAATGTAATCCAACACATCAACAAAAAGAAAAACAAAGACCATATGATCATATCAATAGATGCTGAGAAAGCATTTGACAAAGTGCAACACCCATTTATGATAAAAGCCCTTGAAATCCTTGG
>PVIJ01020653.1:0-20451 GCA_004024925.1 Scalopus aquaticus | reverse complement strand
TTCTTTCTGGCTTATTTCACTGATCATGATCCCCTCTAGGTCCATCCATGTTGCTGCGAATTGCATGTGTTTGTCTTTTTTGAATGCTGAATAGTATTCCATTGTGTATATGTACCACATCTTCTTGATCCAGTCATCTATTTTTGGGCATTTGGGTTGTTTCCATACCTTAGCTATTGTAAACAGTGCTGCAATAAACTGGACTGCTACATGCAAAAAAATGAAGCTAGACCACTACCTCACACCATGCACAAAAACCAACTCAA
The DNA here is from genome assembly GCA_004024925.1 of Scalopus aquaticus. Lineage (NCBI taxonomy): Eukaryota > Metazoa > Chordata > Mammalia > Eulipotyphla > Talpidae > Scalopus > Scalopus aquaticus. The sequence goes on along the minus strand of PVIJ01020653.1, from coordinate 20,185 downwards.
AATGGATAAAAGACCTGGAGATAAGACCTCAAACCATAAAGTTTATAGAAGAAAAAATAGGCAAAACTCTACATGACATACATCGCAGCAAAATCTTTAAAACCACTTCCCCCATAGCGAAGGAAGTGAAAGAAAAGATAAACAGCTGGGACTACATCAAACTAAAAAGCTTCTGTACAGCAAAAGAGACAATAATTAAAACAAAAAGACACCCTACTAATTGGGAGAAGATCTTTGCACACAACACAACTGATAAAGGACTGATAACAATAATCTACAAAGAGCTCACACAACTCAAAAAAAACAAAGTCAACAATCCAGTCAAAAAATGGGCAGAAGTGCTAAAAAGACACTTCTCCAAAGAAGAAAAGCAAATGGCCAACAGGTACATGAAAAAATGTTCAACATCACTTATAATCAGGGAAATGCAAATTAAAACCACAATGAGGGCCTCCCCGGTGGCACAGCGGTTAAGCGCTGCGCTGTGGAGCAGTCGGCAGCGGCGACGCGAGTGCGACACCCGGCCGGGGAGAATCCCACATGGTGCAGCAGACCTCTCCTGCCTCGCCCGCTGCTCCCCTCAGCAGTGTATTTCTGATCTGCCTGTTCTGCTGCCCACTCTGTCTCTGGTGAACCCTCTCGCCGCCCCACAGCTCTGGCTTGTACCCCAGCTTATATGTATAAATAAAAAATAAATCTTTAAAAAAAATTGTTTAAAACCACAATGAGATACCACCTAACCCCAGTGAGAATGGCGCACATTAATAAAACAGGCAACAACAAATGTTGGCGAGGATGTGGAGAAAAAGGAACTCTACTACACTGCTGGTGGTAATGCAAATTGATCCAACCACTATGGAAAGCTGTATGGCGTTTCCTCAAACTGCTAGAAATGGAACTTCCATATGACCCAGCAATACCACTACTGGGAATATACCCAAAAGACACAAAAACACTAATCCGAAAGGATACATGCACCCGCATGTTTATTGTTTAACATTCTTAATTGCATAGTTCTCCTCCAGCTATGTACACTGTTGTTTATAAGAGAGTAGAAATACCTGAATGTGTATAGGTGCTGGTCATGTTAAAATCACAACCTTTAGAAATATTAGGGGAAAAATGTAAAATTATTAGCTTTGTTATGGGTCAAGCAACACCTGGAATTATCAGAAGAAATATATTTTACTATATTGTTATATAAAGTCAGTAGTAACTACTGTTACTGTTATTGTAAATAATGTGTAACAGACAGTTGAACTCATGATCTTTCAGCCTAGACCATGAATATTGGAAAAATGAATTCATATTATAGTACTAGAGGTTGCACATCTTAAACTCATAGTAAAATAAACTCAAAATTAGCTAAAGTAAGGAAGGACTAGGAAAAGTGAACCTACTTACTATGGGACTTTTTTAACAAGTCAGCAGTAACGCATTTGTTAAATGTATCAGGAAATGTATTACTACCAGTGGTTAGCATACAGCATTCTATTCACTTCCAACTAAATATATATAAATGTAAGACCCAGATGGATTGTGCTAATGCCAAGATCGTAAAACATCATCTCAAACAGAAGCACTCTGTAATAACTAGATTAATCATTAACTGCTTTGGTGTTCATCAAAATATCATTAATCCTCATAAATTAAATTGTTATTAATGCACATGAAATATGGATTTACAATGCAAAAACAATCTTTGTAATGATTGCCTTTATTGCTGTTCTATGTATTTAGAAGTCATTTCCAACAGAGAAATGTACAACTCTTCCAGTTTTTAAAATAGGCAGATGTCAAATCAGAGTATATTGTTTAATTTTAATTCCTCACTCTCTTCTCTGCAGCTTTTTACCTCTATAAAAGCACACCTTTGGCATCTTTGTGCCACAAAGCCCTAAATTCATCTTTACTCTAAGCAATGCTTCTTTTGAATTGCAGATGGAAGAGATTGCATGAGACTGTGACAGCAAGGTACACCCCCTTGCTTATAGAATGTTTGGTTCTCATTTTTCCTATTTTTCATGTAATGCATTTTTTATTTTTCAAATCAAAACATTAATACATGCAAAAAAGCAAGCAATTTTAAAGCCCCAGTTGTATAACTTATTATTTACCTAGACCCATTCATGTGGATACTTCCAAAGTCAAGAAATAAGCCATTACCAATGACCAAGAAGGGGGTAAGCATATGCTGAAACACCATCCTCCTTTTTTTCATCATCCATGTTGTGAATGGCAGTATTTTGTCTTTTTTACAGTTAAGTACTATTCCATTGTATACATAAGCCACACTTTATCAATCAATTAATAGATTAGGTTGTTTCTAGTTCTTGTCTGTAGGGCTTCAGTAAACATGGGGTTGCATCTATCACCTCAAAGTGATACTTTTGTATTTTTAATACAGGTGGATCACATTTCAATTTCCATTAGTTCGTATTAGTATTTATTGACCTTCTATAATGTTATCTTGCTACTCATTTCGTGATTCTAGAAGAATTTTCGGAAATTACTTAAGATTGTGGGAATATGTAGCTTGTAAATTATTAGACCTTCAGGTCTTAATTTCTGGTTTGTGTGAATTTTCATTTCTCTGGTTTGCCTTATTACAGATTGGCTAGGACTTTCAGTCAAAATTGAATTGAAGTAATAGAAGCAGACATTCTTGCCTTATTTACAAAATTAGGGACAAAGTATTCAGTCATTCATAATAAAATCTAATATTAATTGTTCAAGTTTCTTACATCTTTATGTCTATTTTGATCATATGATCTTAATAAATATCTTTTATTGCTAATATGGAGAATGGAGAACTGTACTGGTTCATTTAGAAACCATGCTAACATCTCTTACAGTACTCCTTTTAGCTAAGATGCCATAGATAGATAGATTGATTGATAGAGAGAGAGAGAGAGAGAGAGAGAGAGTGTGTGTGTGTGTGTGTGTGTGTGTGTGTGTGTGTGTATTCTATATTCAGGGCCTCCCTGCTGACACTGGGGTCAAATCTCAACACTATCACCTATCACTGCTACTGCTTGAGTTTGATCCCTAGCCAGGGAGCTAACCCACATATAGCACAGCAGACCTCTCTCTCCTGTCTCACCTGCTGCTCTGTGATCTGCCTGTTCTCCCTACTCTGTCTCTGGTGAATTCTCTCACCCCCTGCAACTTTGGCCTACATCTTTTATTTCTAGGCAAAAATAAATGAATCTCTTTTTGGAGAAAGGAAATATATATATGAGATAAAATTCACTAAACTTTTAAAGGACTATTGCATGTATATACATGAGGAATATTGGTCTGTAAATTCTTTACCTTTAAACTCTTTGTCTGGTTTTGGTATTTAGATAATGTCGTCCTCATTAAATATATTAAGGCATATCCCATCCTCTCCTGTTTTTTAAAACCAATTTTGACCAAACAAAGGGTCAGATAAAGCCAAACTAAGAACTATCGCTAAAAAGCTGACTATAAAATTGAGGCTACCAGAAGAAAAGGGGTAGGGTAAGGGTGAGAACAAATTGAGGAGGAAACACAGCAGACTATGACAGTTAGACTATGGGTATTTTGATGATGAGTGTGGTGTGATAACAGCACCGAAAGGGGGGAATCCTGTACTTCTAAAATACAATGATGTAAACCAAGTTTACCTCAATTAAAAAAAAAAAAAAACCCTAAAAAAATTTAAGTAGATTTTGTAGAATTGATGTTATTTCTTCAATAACTTCTTAATAGAATATACCAGGAAAAGTATCTGCACATGGTTTCCTCTGTGGGAAGAATTTTAAACAATTTATTTTATAAATAGTAGTCTATTATAGTATCTATTTTTTCTCAAATCAATTTTGGCAGTTCATGTATTGTGAGCAATTTCTTTAAATCCCCTAAGTTGTAGGATATGTTGGCATAAAGTTGTTCATAATGATCACTATAGGAGCATTACAAACTAAGATATATGATATAATTTCATTGTTAATTTGTTTACTCACTTCTTTTCCTTATACATTCTGGCTAGAGTTTTATCAGTTTTATGATACAACTTTCATTCCGTAGATTTTCTTTTTTGTTGTTTTTTTCTTTTTCATTGATATCTGTTCTTTATTATTTGCTTTCTGCTATTTTATTTTTAAAATATTTTTATCTTTATTATTTATGTCTTTTATATTATTGTGTATTCCCTGAATGTTTCCCACCACCAATTCACCTTGTCCCTTGTGCTCTTTTCTCCCCCATTTTGAGTCCTAACCTCCCCCCACCCCCGCTGAATGTCTCTCTCTTATTTGGTCCCCCTATTTTCCTGCTATAAGTGAAACCATTCAATATTTTTCTTTTTCCTTCTGGTTTATTTCACTGAGCATGATCCCTTCTACCTCCATCCATCTTGCTGCGAATTGCATGTGTTTATCTTTTTTGATTGAGGAATAGTATTCCATTGTTGTATTACCACATCTTCTTGATCCAGTCATCTATTTTGGGGCATCTGGGTTATTTCCATATCTTAACTATTGTGAACAGTGCTGTGATAAACATAGGGGTGCATGTTTCCTTTTGGATTAATGTTTTTGTGTCCTTTGGGTAGATTCCCAAAAGTGGTATTGCCAGGTGATTTGGAAGCTCCATTTTTAGCAGTTTGAGGAAATGCCACATGGCTTTCCATAGTGGTTGAACCAGTTTGCATTCCCACCAGCAGTGTAGGAGAGATTCTTTTTCTCCACATCCTTGCCAGCTTTTGTTGTTGCCTGTCTTTTTTAATGTGTGCCATTCTCACTGGCATGAGGTGGTATCTCATTGTTTTTATTTGCATTGCTATTACATTTAATTTAATTTATTCACTTTTTCTTTTTCCTAAGGAGAAGCTTATATCATAAATTTTATTCTTTTTTAAGTGAAAACTGCTATAACTTTCCTTGTAAGCATTGCTTTAGCTGAATATCAAGAATTTAATAGGATAGGCTTTCATTTAGTTCAAAATATTTACAATTTTCTTGTTTTTTTTTCTCTAAAATATGTCTTTCTATAAAAAATACTGTTTCATTTCTAAATACTTTAGTTTTGCCAGAAATTTTCCACTATTGCTTATAGTTCTAATCCACTGTAGTCAGAAAATATAATCCATATGACTTTATATTACATTTATTAAGATTTACTTTAATGGCCCCAAATATGGTCTATTTTGGTGAATGTTCCATGTGCACTACACTATGTATATTTTGTAATGGTCAATTAAAGTGTTTAATAAACACTATGTCATAATTGATAACTTCTTTCCTAATTTCTTCAAGTATACTGTAGGGTTATTGATTTTTAATCTATTTGTTCTTTCGATTAGAGTGATAAGATCCCATACTGTAATTGTGGATTTTTTATTTATCCTTTCAATTTATATCAATTTGTTTCATCTAGATTAAGGCTTAAGGCACTATTGCTAGAATTATACACATTAGGATTCTTATGCTTTCTTCATGAGTTGACCCTTTTATCAACATGAACTATTTGTCTTTTTTCCTAATAATACTCATAATTCTAAAATCTAACTTGTCTGTTACTCAGAGTCCTTTTTTGAGTAGTACATTCATTTTATATAATATAATCTATTTATCCTTTTTAAAGTCAATGTGTTTGCAGACAACACAAAAACAATGAATTTTTATATAGACATAAGAGACTTATATGCTAATTAAAAGCCAGAAAATTCAAATATATGAAAAATGAAATGAAAACTACTTAATACATTGCCTGTGTGGGTAGAAAATACCTTATCTTCCATTCCCTTCCAGATTTTACTTGTATCTGCCCTTAAATTAGTTTTTCTCTGAGGTCTTTCAAACTCCTAAATCACTTGGTATTTTGTTCTGTTACTCAAACAAAAATCCTAGGAATTAGCCATGAATCTTCCCATTCCCTCATATTCTCCTTCCCATTGAATATCCTCTCAAATTGCATGAGTTCTTAGTACAATGTTCAAAATATCTAAATTTTGACCACTTTTCAGTATATCCATTTTAGTTCAAATTTGTTACCTATTGCCTGAAATATGACAGTATCCTCCTAACATCACTTTCACGTGTATCATAGGACAGACAGAAGTGTATGGAAAGGTGAAGAATGGTCCTTGGAGATAGTGGAAATAACTAAAACATAGGTTTATAGCCCTAATCAATATTTAATACATACATTTTATTTAACTATCAAAGTAAATAATTTACAGAACTTTTGTGTGTGTGACATAAACTTGATCTTAAGTCAGAAATAAGAAGGAATTGTCATAGACTGTCAGTCTCTATCCTGGTTCTTTTGTATTAACTGCTTGCATTGACCCATAGTTTAGAGTATTAATGGCTAAACAACTTGTACTCTATTGGTTTTATCCCTTTGATTCTTCCACAGTTCTAGTAGGAAGCAGTAATTGGTATTATTTTTAAATCAGGTAGCTAAAATTTGAAGGCGTTAAACATGTAAGCAATAGAGTTACAAACAGAACTGCATTTTAAAAGCCATGCATGGTCTCTATTATGCCATCTTGCTGCACTAGTGGCAGGAAATGTTTGAAATAAATCAAGTTTGAAATAACAAGGAGGCTAATTATTGGCCATGGGAATGGAAAACTTCTGTAATTAGAGACTCAAGTTGAAGGAAGAATCTATAAAAGTTGATGAAAGGACACAGCAGATAATGAATTTAGAGAAGACAAGACTGATGGTGGAGTTGAGGGCTGGCCCTGGGAGACTTAAGCCTAGTTTATTGTAAGGGTACCTGGGATTAGACATCATTATTCCATGTTACTTTACTTGGGTTATTGATTTAAGGAGCCTGTACAATTTCTCTCCCCTTTGTAATTCAATTGCTGGTGATTTTATACTGAACATATCTACGGCACTCCCTAATCCAATGAAAGATGAGAACTATATTGATATATTTGCTAGGTTTTTGTTGTTGTTGCTTTTGTTGTTATTTTCATTTTTCTTCTCAGACTCCAACTGTCCCCAGGTCCATCTGTTTTATTGTATTCACCATATACTGTTCAGCATGAAGCTTCTTACTGGAGGCACATTCACGTAAATCTGCAGGTGCAAATTTGACACATTCGACACCTGCAAACATTTGGAAAATTCACCAGGAGACGTTTTTAGCCATTAGGGGATGAAGGAAAAAAACAATTAGTGGATAACACAAACCCATAATATTGTTATTCTTATTATTTTTTCAAAACCAAATGTTTTCCAGAATGTCTCCTAGAGGACCAAATCTAAGCCAAGCTTGAATTAAAAATAAAATAACTCATTTTGGATTCTCCACACACATTAAAGTGCTAGAAATTCTCTTAGCTGCTTGTGAAAGGAAACCATTTTTATTAATAGTCAGATAATTAAAAATGGCAAAATACATTTTTTTAAAGATTTCTTTATGCATACAAGCTGGGGTACAGACCAGAGGCATGGGGAGGTGATAGAGTTCACCAGAGACAGTGGGGAGCAGAATAGGCTGACCAACGGAAACACACTGTTGAGGGGAGCAGTGGGCGAGGCAGGAGAGGTCTGCCACGCCATGTGGGAATCTCTCTGGCTGGGCTTCAAACTTGCATCACCACTGCCACAGCTCCACAGCACAACACCTAACTGCTGTGCCACCGGGGAGGCCCTAAAAATGGCAAAACACATTTTTGTAGAGTTCTTTGAAAGTAAAAATTACCTGTGCAGAAACAAGAGATATTTCCAGCTGAAATATTTTTTCCCAAATAGTTTATTCTCTCTTTTAATGCCTTCACCAACCTCCATCAATAAGAATTTTCTTACCTAATTATTCAAAGATGAGAACCCTCAACAAAAGTAAAAACTCAAATTCCTCATCCATTTTATTTTTAATTAAACACTATTTATTTTAGTGTATGTATTCATTCTTTAATACATAGTGTAGAGTGACCTTTAAAAGGGCCCATAATTCAAATAATACAATGCTGCAACTCCTTCAATCAAGATATATGATTGATATTTTTCTTTCATTTATTTTGTTTGTAGTGCCTACACAAATTGAATCAAAAAGATAGATGAAGAACACCAGGTATTTTGATTGATCTGACATTCCAGGAAATATTTTAGAATTGGTGCTTGGCTTCTTATGGCTAAACTAAAAATCATATAAACAAGTAATGAAAAACTACCAAGATTTGTGTTATTATTCAATGTGAGTTTCCTCTGTAACAGAAAATCAGATCAACCTTTTCTTCAACTTTTTTTATATCAATAAGGTTTCAATAATCATGCATAGAAACATAATTTTCTAACATTTTTGAGTTCATTTGGAATGAAAAATAAAAGTTTCTTCTTATTGGAAATACCATGTAACATGTATTTTGCTTATATTTCTTTATTAAATGCTACAAAAATTCTTCAGAAGCTGAATCATTAACTATATTTTCTATAATAGCATTTCATAACATCATGTACTTGTATCTACTATAAGGGACTTTATATAATTTATTTAAAATCAAAAATCCAAAAAGGGAGCTACCATTATAATCTTTAATTTATAAATGAAGAAATGAGGTACAGAGTATTATGCAACTTACAGTTACACACATAAGAAGTGGTAGAGAGAGAATTTGACAACCTGTTAGTATTAGTGATTCTTTTCAAATGAATGCTACCAATAGAAACATTGTAGATATAAGATGGCAGATTCTGTTATTACAGAAATACTTAACTATTTATGTTATAGATAATACATAACTATTACATTAAAATACTTCAGAATAATTTTCCTATTCCGTTGATGTAATTTCAATCTAGAATGCTCAAGATGAAATCTAAATGACAACCTAGAGAGAGCCAAACTAAGAATTTAAGCATAGATTCTTTAGTGGGTATCAATGGAAGCAATACCTCAATTATAAAAAATATTCACTTGTCACTTCACTATTTGCTTCCTTCCCCCCAAAACTATAGGGAAAATTCAAATGGAGAGTGGAGATAATAAAAGGAAAATAATAAAAGAACATTACTTCTTGGGTTTAGAGAAAGAAACTAAGATTGGATTGCAAAGAAGCGTGATAAAACTTTTAGGAATGATGAAAATTTACATTGTCTTGATTGATGACTAATTATATTTAGAAATCAAATTCTACAATATTAATAGATTCAGCTTATTATATATCAATCATACCTCAAAAAAAAAAAGAGCAAACACTTTTTAAAATCAGATTCAACAGTAATAGTGACTATCATGGAAAACTTCAGTCATATTGCTAAGGGTTTTGTGGCAAATTTGTCCCAATGGTGCTAAATCTCATAAGTTTAGTAGTTGATACACTATTTCTGTAGAAATTCTGAAGCTATCTCTTGCTTCATACATTAATCTTCCTCATATTTGTAATATTTGGACATCCATTTCTAGCCTTCTCTTTTCCATCAAACACAAATTTATCCTCCGAAATCCAATTCAAGCATTTCCTCTTTCATGAAGCCATCCAGGATCTATTCTCCACACTATTTGTTAGGACTATTATAAGTTACCACAAATTTGGCGGTTTTACACGGTGGATAAGTACTTATCAATCAAAAAAGATAAAAGTCATGCCATTTGTGGCAACATGGCTGGATCTGGAAGAGATTATGCTAAACAAAATAAGTCAGAAGGAAAAAGATAAATATTGGATGGTTTCACTTACATTTGGAAGATAGAGAAACAAAGGGTTAGGAAAATGTTCTAACCATAGATCTGAGATACACAGCAATGGAGGAAGAGGGAGAGAGGTCAAGGGGGGTGAGGGAGGGAAGAATACAAGGGACTGTGGTGATGAGTCACAGATGCTGTGGTGGGAGAACTAAGGGATCACACCTGAGGGGAGAAATAAATACTGCCCCAAAAGAAATAATGATGTAAACAAGTAAATTAATTTTAAAAATTGTATCCTTTTATGATTCTGGATGTAGTAGTTCAGAAATCAAGTTGCTGGCAGAGTTGTGCTCCCTCTGTAGATTGTTTTTTTTTTTTTTTAAGATTTATTTATTTTTGCATACAAGCTGGGGTGCAAGCCAGAGGTGTGGGGCGGTGAGAGGGTTCACCAGAGACAGAGTGGGGAGCAGAACAGGCAGATCGACGGAAATACACTGCTGAGGGGAGCAGTGGGAGAGGCAGGAGAGGTCTGCCACACCATGTGGGATTCTCCCCCGCTGGAGCTGGACATCTAACTTGCACCACCTGTTGCCAAGTCTCCTGCTGCTCCCAGCTGACTTGCACTGCCCCGCAGCAGCAGCAGCCCCAGCTGCAGCCACAGATAGCTCCACAGGGCTGGGCTAACCCATTGTGCCACCAGGGAGGCCTTCCCTCTGTAGGTTTTAAAGTAAAATCTCTCTTCATTTTTTCCACTTTTGTGTCTCTGAATCCAAATTTCCCTCTTCTTATAAGGACACCAGTCATATTGAATTAGGAATCTTCTTAGCCTAGTTTGGCCTCATTTTCACTTAACTAAATCTTCAAGGCTCCTATTTCCAAATAAGGTCACATTCTGAGGTAAACATGACTTTTGAGGGAATTCTATTCATCCTGGTAGAATCCACCCTGTCATCACCAAAAATTCATTTCCAGTCCATATAGGAAACAGATTCTCTTCAACCCAGCATCCCAAGATAATGTATTTGAGCATTAACTTTAAATCTAAAATTTCCTATAAATAGCAATCCAAAACATTTAAGTAATCTGGATCATCTAGGGTAGAGATTATGAATATGATACATCTTCAAGCATAATTTCTCACCATCTATGGAACCTATGAACTAAAACAAATGATCTGATTCTGAGCACAATGATGGGCCAGGCAAAAGATATACATTCACATTCTGAAAAGGAGACAATGATCTATATGAATCCTGGGTCTAAAGCAAACTTGGAATGCAGCAAGGTCAATTCCATTAGTTTTCAAATCTATGGTTCAATCAGACTCATCTCATTGATGCTCTGCCTTTTGGGTACAAGATGACAACATCAGCTCATTCTTTGGACCTACATAAATCTTATAACACCATGCCTCTCATCCTGCCTACCCAGCCTTTCCCTTTCCCCTCAAAGTTTTCATTTTTCTCCTCTTTTTCCTGAAAGGTAGGATGTTTGTAACTGTTTCTCTCAGGCCATTTCCTGACTATAAAATCCCAGCATAACTACAGCCTCCCTTCATTATTTCCTAACTGTGTCAAGTTCAGAACAATGTGTTTCTGTTGATAAAATATTCAGAAACCTCTTGTCAGTCTTCCATATATGTCAAGAGACTCCACACCATTCAAGAAGGCTGTTGGCAGATTCTTCCTGTATAATCCATCTTTACTCTTGGCTTCTCAAAATCTCTTCAGCAAAAGTTTATTAAGCCACATTCTTAGACATGACTCCAAAACATTGAATAGACTGGAAAATTTCTAAATCAAGTGATGGTTCATTTTCATTTAATAGTACATTCATAAATTTAGCTTTTTTCCCCTTGCATTTTTCTCTAAACTCAAGGAAAAACTAATTTACACCTTCCAGATTTAAGTGGAAAACTTCTTTGCTAAATATCCAAGTATTACAAGTTATAATTTCCACACAACACTAGAACCCAATTCAATCAAGTCTTTCTCTCACTTTACTGTAAGAAACACTTGTCATCCAATGTTCAGTAACATGTTTCTTCCTTCTGAGATCTCACTAGAAGCAACTTTAATGTTCACATTACTACCAACATTATGTTGATGATAATTATATCTAAGTCTTTAAGATACTATATTTCTCTAATTTACTTATTACTCCTTCTGATCCTCACCAGAATTATCTTAACATTCCTAGTTTTATATACTGTCTCCTCAAGTCAATCTAAGATTTTTTGGTCATGTGTCGAAATTCTTCCAATTTTTACTTCTGATTCCATCCTTCCATTTCTATTCCTTATCCAATTCCAAAGCTACCTTCACACATTAGGTGTGTGTGATAGCAATCTAACTTCTGGAACCAAATCTATCAACATTTGTTTCTGAGAGCCACCATCGAAATTATCATAAACTACTGTGGAATTGGGCCTCCAAAAAGAATCAGGAAGGCCTTCCTAAGTTTTCTCCATGTAGGTTTCTTGTCACCTTGATATGAGAACAGGAAATTAATTGAAGTAGTTCCTGTGAGTCTATTGTCTTGAGTGGAGAACATTGAGGGTCCTGGAGACAAGCTTTTGTCTTGCCTGAATCCTTAACCCTTCCCTAATTTGAGAAGTGATCCCCACTCCCTATACTTTTCCCTTCTAATCAAAGAAACAATCATTGCTCCCCTTTATGTAACTAGAAAATATCTAGTTTGGGGACCTCTAAACCTGGAATAAGCTTATCAGTTAAGGTACCCCTCTAAGAATATCTTTCTTCTTTAATCTCAATGAAGATGAAGTCACCCTTTTCTTTTCTGTCTTCCCATCTCTCTCCTTTATTCCTCAGATTCCTAAGCACAGAATAAATATCCCTAGTTCATTCCATGATTGTTTAGCATTTACAGTCATATAAATTCTCCATGCATGTATTGTTTAATTGATTTTTTCATTTGCTAATTCATTCAGTGCTGTTTTGGCTACTTGTCCTACCCAAGAAAAATCTAGAGTGGGGGAAATTTCTCCCTGTACCCCAGACTAGGATATTTATCACAATAGAAATTTATTCTTTTGCAATTTTGGAGAATAAAAGAATGAAATCATAGTATAAGCAAGACATGTTCCCTCCAAAAACTCTAGGGAAGAATTCTTCCTTGCCTTTTCCAGTTTGTACTAAACCCAGTCATTCCTTGATTTAGACAGCAGTAACACCAGTCTCTGCCTCCCTCTTGAAAGGTCATCTTCTCCTCTGTGTGTCTATATCCACATTTTTCTCTTCATAACAAGGATACCAGTTATACTGGATTTAGTATCCATCTTAATCCAGGAGCACTTCATTTTAACGTAACTGATTACATTTGCAGACTAGTTCCAAATGCCAATTTCTAAAGTTTCAGATGAATGTGAATTCTGGGAGACAGTAAAAATCTACTACAAACACCAAACAAAATCAACTTCCCTCATTTGATGTTACTGTAATATGCCATATCAAATGCTACTATGGCATGTGTCATATTTAATGATGATTATCTGTTTGAATATCTGTCTTTAAAACTACAAAAAATTGTAAGGGCTATGAAAACATTTTTATTTTAATTTCTTACTTACTATATTCCCAATAATTATTTCCACATCTAAGATATGATCAATGAATGATTATTTAATAACTTTAAAATGAATAAATATTACATGAACTCTGGAGCTGAAGTTTAATTGAACAAAATTTTTCTTTACAGTCACTAATAAGGTTATGTTGAGCTCATTTTAGTATCAAAGCCCCTGTTATCTCTGCATGAAAAAATTGGTTAAAAAATTGTCATTAAAAAGGTAAACATTGATGTTGTATTCCAAGTAAATTACAAATAAAAATAGACAGGTTTAAGTAATCAAATATCTTGTAATTAAAATAATTTCACTTATTTCAAGTGTTTTTTTCTGTGGCAGTAGAAGACTTCTTTTGCAACACATTAAAGTAAAAAGCACAATTGCAATATTACCAGTTTCTCAAACTCTTCAATGTTGTAAAATGTATATCCAATTTTATTCATTGTAGTTTTGATTTTTTATTGTTTTACTCTTTCTTTAGTGGTCTTTAGCAACAAACAATTTTTACCACATAAATTTTGTCCATTTGTGCCCTTATTCACCTGAATCACCTAGTAACTTAATTAAAAAATCTTAAATCACATCCAGATATTCTCTTAACCCAATCATTATTTCAGTTAGAGTGACTCAATGAAATGATAATTTATAGTGCCTTTCACAGAGAAAGTGCTATTTTTCCATTTCTTCTTGTTTTTCTTTCTACTTCACTCTTCATGGCTAAACACTTACAAAAATTATCGCACTTACAAGTAAGTAATAAGAATAATATCAGCTGGTATTGTCACCATTATGGTAGAATTAAATTGAAGTGTTAAAGTGGTGGTTTCATTCTGACCAAGTTCTGAGACTTGCAATTATATTCCAGCTGTGATGAAGAAAGGAAAAAAATAACCTTGAATGCTATATAATTAATATACTTTAGTAAACAATGTTTTTCTGATAATGACTGATGCTGTGAAACAATAGAATTCATCATTGTTGATAATACTGTGTAGTGGTGAAAACTTTAATTCTTCAACGTTAGTCATACATTAGGTAGTAACACCTAATTTTCTTTCTCTCTTTGTCCTATCCCCTAACCTCCTGTCCAGAAAGTCACATATGCAGTGGAAGAGGCATGCCAGTTACCAGGAAGATGAGATTTTATTTGAGAAGGTGGAAATAAAAGATTTGGTAAGCAAGTCTTCATTTACTATACAGAATGTCTTCTTGTTTATTTGACTAGAAAATGTAAAATTCAATTGCAACTTTTTAAGACCACACTTACAATAGTTACATGCCAAAAAAATTACAAGTATGCTTAAATATTTTGAACATTTTACAAATGTTTTGGGAACCCTAGTCTAGCAGGAAGGGGGGAAATCCATTTGCATAAACTTTAAGTCAGAATTCACTTCTTGTGCTGAGAAACAGCCATGCAGGAATCTGCTGCCTTTGGGTAACCAGACTTTCCATCCCAAACAAGAGTCATAGAAAGATGATATAAATGATGCGTCCCCAGCCTTTGCATCTTCACAGCATATTCTTTTGAAATCAGGGAAATGATTAAGCCTCAGCATTTCCTTCCTCTAAGTATAGATAGCATGAACATTTCTCTAGGTTCAGGATAATTTGGGCTATCAAAAGATCTAATCCTATAGACCAAAAATAGAATGCCCCCATTCCCTTCAAGAATAGAATGCCCCCATTCCCTTCAAGAATAATTACATTTTTGACATCCATGACTCACTGTTCCTATCTGTATAAACTAAACACAAATTTGTTATTATTGGAGCAATTATCGCAAAGTAAAATCTGTCAAACTGTTTCCCAACTTCAAATCCTTGCTTTGATTATAAAGTCTCCGTCTAGCCATTAGAAACCTTTGTTTCAGCCACAATGTTAACATTTACAATATTTTAAGAAATGATAAGACCTATGAATATTATATCTGGTGATCTTCACTCAAATAAGAATTGTTTATCAGGGATTTGAATATAATTTAAAGATATTTCTTCTAATTCACACAATTCAGTTGTGAATATATATGTATAACTGGAAATGTGTATATCTTATCTTTGGAAGGGAGCATTAATTTTGCCAAAATTACCAGATAAATCATAGGAGGGATGTAAGCTAGTTATGTCAGCAGCCTATATTTAATTTCATACAGTAGGAAAAAAAATTCTAAACAACATACATTGTAGCATAAATTAGAAAATGATAGTGTCAGAGTAAGGAACAAACCCTCCTGAATGAATTCTACCCTCTGACATTTATATATATATATGTGTATATATATTTTTTTCTCATATGTATTCTTATTTTTTTTTCTTTCTCAGTCAAATACTCTTTAAAATTTGCTGTCAAATTAAAGCAGAAATTTAAAAGAAATATTTTCCTTTAGCTGTTATTTTATGTGCTCATATTTAATTGTTTTTTTGGAAAAAATGTTGGGTGCTTTTGTCTTTTAATTGACTGGAAAGGTTCAACTCCCCCAGGTTTTAGTTTTTGATGAGCTGTGAAGATGACTTATTAATGAGTTGGTAAGTGACATTGATTACCATTAAATCACATCAAGCAGAGGAAACAATACTATTAACTTATAGTTTTCTCTGTTCGACAAAAGCCTATGCATGGATATTCATAAAGATTAGCAGTCCCCAAGCCACAGAACATCTAGTAACTTACTCTGAATAGTGAAAAATTGTTCTCAGCCATAATTTGTTTCTATAGGGATCTATAATCCAAACAAACTTCAGGTTTATAATTAAAATGCTGGCA
Source organism: Scalopus aquaticus (assembly GCA_004024925.1). Taxonomy (NCBI): domain Eukaryota; kingdom Metazoa; phylum Chordata; class Mammalia; order Eulipotyphla; family Talpidae; genus Scalopus; species Scalopus aquaticus. The sequence goes on along the minus strand of PVIJ01020653.1, from coordinate 4,224 downwards.
CGCTAATAATGAAAGCAATATAATCTCACACTTTAGTAACATCACAAATGTTACTAAACATAGCATTGTAGATTTCTCACACCCTAGGTATATTGGATCTAGCTTGCTGTAACTTTCATGGTTGAATTAAGGATGTGTGGTGAAAATTATTTTTTTTAAAAAAAGAAAATAAATCTATAATTTATATCTTGAAAAAACTAATCCTGAACTGTCCTAAAGACAGCCATAACCCTAGTTCCTTTATCCAATGTCAAGTAGAGATTTAAAAAGTTTCATTTAATTACTTCAGGCCCTATGTATACTAGGTCATAATGTCAGTAAGTTTCAGACATTCCTTTCAATTTTCTAATGATACTATGTTATTTTATCCATTCTATGTTCATCATAATTGGGTAATATACTTTCCTTATTTAAAAGCATATTTTTGACATTTTAATTGCTGATGAATTTTGAAAACTCTTTGACATTTTCAGTACTTAATATAATTATGTATTTCATGTTCTGCTACCCATATTATCAGTGAAATTGTCTAATCTCCATTATTACCCTTTACTCAGATATATTTTGAAGGAATGATTCCAATTACTTTGATTTCTTTTACTCTTAATAATAATTCTTTGACTTTCCCCCTTATCTGTATGCTTTTGAGAATATTTGGTATCTTTTTACCTTTTTTTGTCAGAGTTTCATGCTTCATCTTAAAGCAGAAATTAAGATCACATCTATATATTCAATATTGGACACATCACACAGCCAGAACATAAACAGGATGTCCCCTATTAGTCACAACGAGGGAGATACTTTCTCGTGTGAGAATAAATTTAGTGCATATGTGCCTACCTATGATTCTGCAGAGAGAATAACCATGTTGTTCTAGTTTTCCCACTTCGAGAATATTATTTGTTCCTTGGTCAGGATAGCTTAAGAGGGGTGTGTGTGTATGAGAGAGAGAGAGAGAGATGGAGAGAGAGAGAGAGAGAGAGAGAGAGAGAGAGAGAGAGAGAGAGAGAGAACAAACTGAAAACAGAAAGGAGAGGGCAAATATCTGCTTAACATAATTCACTCATTCAACCAATTTATTGAACACATATTTGCAATTTCTTCTACTTGCACAAGATACAACAAAGAACACAACAAAATCTGTCTGTCTTAAGGCTTAGATCCTTGAAGATTAGAACATGGAGGACAGAGAGCCGGTAAAAGTGAACTATATAAATGAGATTATACAATTGCGTGCTAGTGATGGAGACAAAAGATAATTGCTTTTCTTTGGACTGAGTGGCTAGAAAAGGTTTTATGAGTTGAACTCATATACTGAAGTTTGCTGAAAAGAAGATATAGGAGTTGAACCCCAAACAACAATAAGAATCTAGACATTCTGACTAAAGGAGACTCCGGGTATGGGAAAAGTAAATGAATAAGTGCTAAGGCATGAGTGAATTTAATGTGTCTCAGGAATAAAATAATCGAGAAGTCTTATGTGCATGGAATATGTTAAGTAGATGCTGATGATAAGTTCACATAGATTCTTAGGACCCATAGAAAGCGTTTTTAGTATAATAAACATAAATTATTTTAGTGAAGAATAGCTATGAATGAAGTAGTTTTAGAAAGTATTAGGAAGAAAAGAGAAGAGTCTGGGTGCTGGATAAAGGAAGAGAGCCCCGAGGAACTTGAAATAAGGAGTGTTTCAAGCTCCTTAAGATAATAATGACTTATCATTGACCTAATAACCCACAATAATTAGAAAATTTGCTTTTTGTCTCCAAACTTTAGATTTCTATGGCCATCTAAAAACTATTTCCTTTATAAATTCAAACGGTTAAAAATATATTTCTACCTTTTTCAAACAAGAACATCTTCAGATTGATTAAAATATTCAAGATGTATCAAAATAAGCTAAGAAACAGGCCATAGCTGGACAGATATCCTGATAGAATGTTCTCAGTGTACTGAAAATCAGTATATAAATTACAATCTACTGCGTTCATACTATAAGACTCAGCAATAAATGTAATACGATATATCACTACTGCCATGAGGAAATTTGTAAAGTAAGTCAAGACCCATGAATGAATGCATGGTATCAAGTTCTGCTCTGCCTCTTAGGAGCTGAGTGATGTATAAATCATTTACTCTCTGATCTTAGTTTCTGCATATGACAGTAAAAAAAGCAATGCAGTCCAAATTCAGTTTTTAAATTATATAACAGAAGCTCTCTTAAAATACATCCTCAAGGTATGAGGAGGTGTGCATAAATTCATCTTTGAACATATTTCATAACCTCAAGCACAAAAATATTGGTATCAAATATTTACAAAATATATTATGTGACTTCCTAATTTTAAATATGAGAATGAAAGAGCTCAGTACTTTGCAGTCAAAACAATTGAATCCAAAACACCGAACACACACTACAGTCCCAAACTAAGGCTAAGTTTTTTAAATGGATTGAAAGTCTCATGATATAAAGAAAGCTGGAAAATAGATGAAGCTACAGAAACAAGGAAAGTGGCTCCTTTTTATATATTTGGTAAAGTTGATGGTGAGCACATACAAGTTCAAGGTCAAATGTTGAGACTTTATCTAAATGGATAACCACTAGCAAGAAAGACATCTGGAACGCATATATCCATGAGCTTGTTTTTCTGGTGTGTTTGTGTGTGTGTGTGTGTGTGTGTGTGTGTGTGTGTGTGTGTGTTACATGATTTTCATGTTTGTAAAATATTTTATCCCCATAGTGATAACTCTCAACCAAATTATGCTACAGTAAATATTTCAGTTTCCTATGTCCCTGCCTCTGACACATAAGAGGAAAAGCAAAAATCCCCACAAAAGTCTTTCATATTCTTTTAAAGACATGATTAAATCCTCTGAAGCAATGTGGCAAATACACATTTAGAAAAGATATGTAGAGTTAGAGATGTAATGAGGAAGAAGCCCCCAAAGAATAGCTATCAACCCTTTATGACCCCAATTTCAGTAGCTTCAATAATATTGCTACAAAAAGCAAAGAAAGCTCATTTTTACTAGCTTCCCTGGAGACAATACCTCCAATCAAAATTGATTACTTTTCCATGCTATGTATCATGCCGAATTGTTAACAGGAAATCTAAAATTCACTCATTCCCTTGGCCTACTTCTTGTCAACTATATTACAGCATACTTAATTTTCAAATAAATAACATATTAAAAATTAATCAAAGGAAAGAGTAATTTAGATTTTAGAACTGAATAAAAGTAAAATGGTACAAACTAAATTATAAGGAACATGTCCTGGTGTAGGTTTAAATTTCAGGTCCTAGAGACATTAACCAAAACTAACAGACACCCTACCAACTGGGAAAAGATTTTTGCACACAATACATCTGATAAAGGACTGATAAAAATTTACAAGGAACTCACACAACTCAACAAAAACAAAGCCAACAACCCAGTCAAAAAATGGGCAGAAGAGCTCAAAAGGCACTTCTCCAAAAAAGAAAAGCAAATGGCCAACAGATACGTGAAAAAATGCTCAACATCACTTATAATCAAGGAAATGCAAATCAAAACCACTATGAGATACCACCTCACACCTGTGAGGATGGCACACATTAAAAATACAGGCAACAACAAATGCTGGAAAGGAGGTGGAGAAAAAGGAACTCTTCTACACTGCTGGTGGGAATGTGAACTGGTCCAACCACTATGGAAAGCTGGATGGCAATTCCTCAAATTGCTAAACATGGAGCTCCCATACGACCCAGCAATACCACTTTTGGGAATTTACCCAAAGGACACAAAAACACTAATCCGAAAGGATACATGCACCCGTATGTTCATTGCGGCACTATTCACAATAGCAAAGGTATGGAAGCAACCCAGATGTTCAAAAATAGATAATTGGATCCAGAAGATGTGGTACATATACACAATGGAGTACTATTCAGCATGGAAAGAAGATAAACACATGCAATTTGCAGCCACATGGATGGAATTAGAGGGAATCATACTCAGTGAAATAAGCCAGAAAGAAAAAGAAAAATATCGAATGGTTTCGCTTATAACAGGACTATAGGGAAGCCGGGTGGGAGAGAGACACTCAGCGGTGGGGGGAGTGGGGGGAGGGGAAGATAAGGGCACAAAATGGAAGAGAGGAGAATACAGGGGACCATGGAGATGGATCACGGGTGAATTGGTGGTGGGCTGCCCAAGGGGAATACAAAATGTAAAAGACATAAA
>PVIJ01020652.1:0-20451 GCA_004024925.1 Scalopus aquaticus | reverse complement strand
AGCACTGTTTACAATAGCTAAGGTATGGAAACAACCCAAATGCCCAAAAATAGATGACTGGATCAAGAAGATGTGGTACATATACACAATGGAATACTATTCAGCATTCAAAAAAGACAAACACATGCAATTCGCAGCAACATGGATGGACCTAGAGGGGATCATGATCAGTGAAATAAGCCAGAAAGAAAGAGAAAAACATCGAATGGTTTCACTTATAACAGGAATATAGGGGAGCCAAATAAGAAAGCAACATTCAGCAGGGAAGGAGGGGAGGGGGAGGGCTCAAGATGGGGGAGGAGGGGAGCAAGGAGGACTATGGTGATGGCTCCACGGGTGAGCAGGTGGTGGGTAACTTATGGGGAATACATAATAACGTAAAAGATACGAATAACAAAAATAAATATTATATTAAAAAATAAAATAAAATAAATATTATATCCTGGACACAATTACTTTCTGGATTAAACTGTGGGTCTACTAGATTTTTTCCCTTGTTTGATTGTGTCTGCTAAATGAGCATATTAAGAGCAAGTATGAACATCTCTGTGTGTGTGTGTGTGTGTGTGTGTGTGTGTGTGTGTGTATAATATAGCATATAGAGTCTATAGAGGACTGGTGTTGTGTGTGTGTGTGTGTGTGTGTGTGTGTGTGTGTGTGTGTAATATAGCATATAGAGTCTATAGGGGACTGGTGCTAACACAAGGGCCAAAATGCCCGCGCTTAGACTGCAGTCTTTCAGATTGTAGAATAACCAAAGTCTAGACTTCAGCATTCTGTAGGACCTAAAGTTAGCTGAAGAAAGGACAGAGTTTTAAACAGCTCTGCATGTGTGTATACAAACATACATAAAAAACGACTTTGCTATTAGAGACCTTCAGAATATGAATCATTCAGGATAACTCTCAGTTATTTAAGGATTTAAGTTCACTAAGGGTTTAATCCTAAAAACAGCTTTTCCTTTTATTTAATATTTGACAAAAACTTAAAATACATTGCATATTTCTTGCTTTTTTTAAGCTAACATTTTCAATGATTGGGATATCTCTCTCTCCTGAGCTAAATATAACACCTGCACTCTCATTAATCCCCACCCCCAAACTATGAGGTAGGTACTATCACTGTGATTTTACAAAATAACCTGATCGCTAAAGAAATCAAGGAACATGATCAATTCTCATTACTCGTAGGAAGCAGTGAAACTGGGATTGAAATCCTGGTCCTTATGACCACCCCACCCTAAACTTGTTTAAACATTCACTATCCTGTTGATTGGAATGACTTAAGTCTCTGCACTGATTCCACTCTCTAAACTTAAATATTGAACTGGGCTTTCATAATAAAGTGGGTCATCTGTGTTCTGGAATATAACACTACAAGGCCTTTGCAGTAATAGAGGATATTAGATAGATGATAGATGAGAGAAATAACCACTTGTACCTATTTTCAGTAATCCACGACTACATTGCTTTTGGGGTTCATGACAATTTTTCCTTTTGGATGCCCACTTTTGATGAGCAGGGAACATTTGAAGATCTAAAGTATATGGTTTGTAGTGTTAGAGAAATATGCTCACTTCCAGCTCTGACACTAATAGTGGGGTCTCATTTTCCTCTTCTGAAAACTGGGTGTAATATTGCCTGCTGTGCTGATGAAGAGGGCCATGTCGCTAAGTGTCTGTCACAGAGATTGGCGAGCCGAGTCCTCCCCCCGCAGTTGCTATCATCCCGCGTCTCGCTGCTGTCAGGTGGCTCGCAGTCATTTCTCACTGCTATCAGTGTTTCTGTTATTTCTGGCTCTTTCACTCTTTCGCAGAGTCCAATCAGTTTGGGCTTCAAAAACAGTTCCCGTATTGGTAACATGGCAAAATGGACTTGTGCAAGATATTGGCACCAAGATGAGGGTACAAAGTCAAGCCAGGAACAAAGCAGGGGTGGAAATGCTGCAGAAACATGGACAACATTCCACAGTGTAGTCCATGCCACTGAAGCCAAATCCAGGATGCGACTGGAGCCAGATATTGAGGTAGCACAAGAGAAACTCCTGGGAGAGCCAAAGTCCAAGGCGCAGGCTGAGATCACAAGCTCTCAGGAGGCAAGCAGAAGATAAAGCACAGGGGCTGGGGAAGACTGGCATGACTGGCAGTACTTTGGTTTGGTTTGGTTTTCTTTTCTTTTAAAATTTTTTGTTGAGCTAAGATTGCTTTCTAATATTATGTATGTCCCAGGTATATAGCACTGTTGTTTGACATATGTATAAATGACATATAATCAGCACTAAAAATCTTCTTTCCAACTACCCCTGTACAATTAACTCCTTTACACTTCTCCCTTCCCTCATCGTCCACCCCTCCAGACATCAGCTGTTCTCGTAATCTAAGCCAGCTTCTCATAGGCAGCAGAGGTTGGTGCTAATGCTATTTTCAAAGGTCTGAGTTTTTCCACAGCAAATATATTTTGATCTTTTTTTTACAGGTGGAAGACCCAAAGAGAAGTTTCTCTCAATCAGAAAATAATTTTTTTTAGAATTCATATTTAGGTGCAGAGGCACTGAGTGAAGACCTAGGAGGGAAATTTTCCATAAGTTCAAAACAAGAATTTTAAAATGTACATTTTGTTTGAATGATATAGATCTTTTTTATTTTTCAATAAATTATGAAAATAAATATTCCTGACTGTATTTATATGAATAGGGTGGCCAGATAAAACATAGGATGTGAAAGAAATTAGAACTCCAGATAATCATTTTTTAGAATAAGGATTCCATATATTTCAAGGAACATACTTATTCTAAGAATAAGAATACTTATTAGAATAAGAATACTTATTCTAATTACTCATTACTTATGTAAAATTAAAATTTAACGGGGTACCTTGTTTGTATTTGCTCAGTGTGGAAACCATGTACACGAATGACTACAGTAACATGAATGGCAGTTAATCATTCCTGAGCACTTCTGGGAACAGCGATGTATTTTATGTGCATTATTTTACTTAAAACAACTGCTAAATTAGGCACAATTATTGTTCTCATTATCAGTCATGAAAATGGTGCTTGAAAGATCAATTTCTAAGTTTATTAATCGCAGAACTGGGATTCAAACTCAGATCTATCTGACTCCAGAGGCTTACATGACACAATTACCCTTTTTATTAATTTAAAGTCACATGTATTATCTGAGATTGTGGCTGAGAAAGTAAACCCATTTGTGCTGGCTCTCTGTGCTCTTGCATGTTGGAAATGTTGACATTCTGGTTACAGCCGTCATGTGTTATACTCTCTGATGCAGTCATTTTATCTCTCTGTGTGTTTCCTTTGCTCAGAAAGGAAAAATGCAGTTCTCATTGCTAAGTTTAGATAGGTAAGTCACTGGGCTTTATCAGCAGGTGTGAGGTTTTCTGTGCAGTTTGAGGCTGTGTCTAAGTGACTCAAAGAAAGTCTCTGACCTCTCCTGCAGATGGAGCCCTGCAGGACCTCGGAGCAACAGCGACCCTTTCTTATTTTTGTTACTAACCTCGCTTGGGAATGCTCCCACAGCAAACATCAGTTTATTGCGGTTGCATTGGCCACTTCCCAGGAGCTAATTGTTGGCACTTCTCTCTTGCCATAAATATTAAGTTTTACAAGTTAGTGAAGCTAATAAAACCACTTAAGAAAATGGATGTCATGTTATCACACCTAGCGATGGACATCCAAAGTTGTGCTGGTGCCCAGTCTCTCATTTGCCCAGGGATTTGGGGATTTTTGCCTGTCTACCACAACTAACCTTTCATAAATAGTTCCTTAATCACTGGAAATCAAAATGCCAGCACCGAAATTGGAAGATACTATAGATTTTAGAGAATGTGCTACCAAAGACCGTAATTGAGGAACCACAATTGATAACCCATGTCAGCTTTTATACCTTATTGACTGCTGTTGGCAAAGCACTCCAAAGGCATTTCCTATGAATATGACTGAAGCAAATTATGCAAAAGGCTTCCAAGTAATGTCCAGCTAATGTGGAGCTTATGGCATTTAACATCAAGGATTTATGGCCATTCAGGAGCTCATTATCATTAACTAAGAGATCATTATCTCAGGAGGTACTACAGAGAAACATTAGTTTGGAAATATTTTCTAAAAAGAAGTTGCTAGCTACTCCAAAATAAAAGCAGTGGGAAATTTTAACCCATTTGGAAGGGTCTATGCTATTTGTTTGCATGCTATAGTCATAATCAGTCATGTTCTTTTGCACAAGACGGTTTTCCAATTACCGTTTTACTGCTACTTGCCTAATGTTAAGTAGACCACGAGAAAAAAATTAGCATTTTGTTTCTTCAGTTCTGGTTTCATATTTGAAAATACATGAAACTGAGCTATATTATTTATTATTTTCAACTAATTAAGTCTAGTAGACAGAGATCCAATGAGCTACAGGATTTATCACTTTCAGTCTAGATGTTTGCGTTCTATATAACACAATCACAACTTGAATTTACCAAGATAAATTTGGCAAGCTGCAATTATCCCAGAGGGCAGCAAAGTGTGTGGAGGGAATTGAGCGTACGGGTTTCTTTGATGCAAAAACCTGACCTGACCTGAGATAGAAATTGTGAAGTCTTCAAATTAATCATCAACGGATAGGAGTTTAGGGTCTCATAGTAAAAGAAAAAATAATTTCTCAAATTTTTCGGGTGGCAAGTAAGGAAAAATGTATTAAAGTGTGTAGGCATGATTCTCAGGAGGCTGAGGAAGCACGTGGTTCTATTATGATTCCCTCAAACATCACAGAGCAGTAAACATGCTTCTCAGGGTATCACTTGCATTTTTTTTAAGGTACACTTTTAAACTCTCAAGACAATGGTGTTTGCACACTACAGCGCATGCATTTCATTTCATCAGGTTAACATGACACACTCCACTACAAAAGCACACTTTTCAATAAACAGTGTTTAAAGAGTTTTTTTTTTTAAATTACCAACAGCTGCCAATGACAGAAAATTGAGGATCACAAAAAAGAACACAGGCTGCACGTCAGTGATAGAGAACCAGCAGTACTTTCGAGAGCTCACCATCTTTCCTAACTCCCCTACATGCTATTTTTAATAAAATTATTATAATATTGCAAATTGAGGGACTGTAGATACTAATGTAGTATTTGGAGAAACTTAAGAGGGAAATAGAAGGACATAATCATATTTTAATTTCTTGCCGTGGGGGCATCCCTGGTGGCACAGGGGTTAAAGTCTCAGCACTATGAAGCTATCCATAGACACTGCAGCACGAGTTCGATCCCTGGCCAGGGAGCTTCCCACATGGCGCAGCAGACCTCTCCTGTCTCCCCGCTGCTCCCCTCAGCAGTGTACTTCAGTAGATCCACCTGTTCTGCTCCCCACTCTGTCTCTAGTGAATCCTCTCACCACCCCACACCTCTGGCCTACACCCCAGTTCTTGTATGCATAAATAACCTTAAAAGAATAATTTCTTGCCATGACCTTTCTTTTATTTTTTCAATGTAACATTTTTTTAAATAAAGAGGCATTAACCCCTAAGTTAGATTTTACCTCACACTTAAGAAATTAATACTCAAAATTGCTATATGAAGGGGCAAATAACTCTACATGTTTAACCCCAAATATCTCTATCATCTATGTTTTTATGAAATTAGATTGAGTATTCTCTAAGAAAGTAATTAGAAATGTTATAAAATATCTTTTATTATGGATAAAATATATACAAATGGAGATAACTGTATAAGGGACCAGTTTCACCAATGTTCAGTATGTGACTGATTGCTTTCTCTGTTCTGTCAATTACTTACCTCCTTTCCAGCCCCATCATGTTGAATCCCTGACATTATATTGTTTCTCCCGTAAATATTTCATTATGCATGTCTAAAAAATAAAGACTCAAACTCATAAACCTATTATCACATCTTCAAAACAAAATCAATTTGTTAAACTTTTCAAATATCTAGCTCTTATTTTTTTTCCAGTTATTTGAACCAGGAGCAAATAGAGCTCAAACATCGTAGTTTTCCCCCATGACTTTTAACTTTCTTTAGAGTCATTTCTGGCATAGAGATTATCAGTCATATTTTATTAAGTAACCTTTACCTTCCTAAAAAGGTGGTTAAATAAAACACAATATTTTAAGATTGATTTTTTTTTTTTATCCATCTCGTCTCAAGTAAAACAATAAGTAACACAGTCAGTTCTATGGTGTATGAATCGAAGCATTATTTACTTTGGAAAAAAGCTCCGCTTGTTTCATTTCTGTTACAGGAGCCCTGTATGTAGATCTTGCTGACTTAACCTTCCTGTCATTGAGCCCCCATGCCTATGAAAACCACAATGTCCCAGCCCAGCAATCAGCATGAGAACCAGGAGGGCCTGCACAAACTTCTTGCTTTTGGGTAGAGGTCCCGGAACTGGCTAGATCTAGATGACCTCCCAAGATTAGCAGCGAGGGACATGATCTGAAGTGACCGAGGGCCCATTTGCATGCTAAATGTGTTGCCCCAGAAGGAGAGTTCAGATACCAGTGGCAAGTATGTGCTAGCATGACCATGGCTCAGGCCTGAACATGCTCTGCCCCTGCCCCAGGGCAGCCCTCCTTTTTGCATAAAAACAGAAACTAAGCCACATCCTGACTGAGAACGTGGCTTAGGACAGTTGCTGGCCCTCTCCTATCGTGTGATCCACAATCAATGAGCCTCACTTGCAATCTGTTATAGGCATTTTCAAAATTTGTGTGGGACTAGTTGGAAGAAGCCAGACAAAGACCTTTTGAAATCAGTAACATTTCTTTCGTGTTTTATTCAATAATTCCTACTGTGTATATGTAGGAATAAATTTTAACATTGAAAGCTATCTTTTTAAAAAACAACTTTCCAACTGAAATAATTAAAGCCAGTCTGTTGCTGTTGATATTTTGTGTGCCGTGCTAATTATACACTTTCTTCCAGTTCTTATTATAAAGATCTTTAATTCAGATCTGAGTTTGTCTTGATTATGAATTAAAATTCATTTTCTGAACCATGGAAGTTGAATATAAAACTGGCAGAAGATGTTTATGTAAGTAATTTAGACACAATTTATATAATAAATTGTAACTGCAATTGCAGTGGTTAGAGAAAAATCATTTTAAAGCAAAGTAACCTGCTAATCATTTTATTTACTTTCATAAAAAATCATATATTACTTGATTTTATTCTAAAAATGAATTTGATATAAAAATTCTTTTGACTGAGCAAGTTCTACTAACAAGAATCCGAAATTTTTCTCTGAATTTTACATAATTCACTTATCCAGAGCATGAATTAAGAAGATGACATTTAAGAGTACTCTTTATTAATCATACTTCTTTATTTGTTAATGAGCATAAAGATTGAGGATTGGAAATAGATGTTATTACTACTTAACAGGTACGCAGTTTACTGACCAGTCATGTTTATTTTTGTTACAGAATGCATTAAATGATGTAAAGTATGTGTTCTTTTTCTGAATGTGTTCTCTTAATTCTGATTCTCCAGTGAATATAGATTTTTTTGTCATTGTAAAGGAAAATGGAATTGCAACATTACAGCTTCAGTTGAATTTTCTAATATACTTAGCAATTTACATTCCTTTCATAAACAATTTCTGCTAAAATTTGAATGGCAAAAAATACCCAGAGCAAGCACTAGTCCATGCCTTCATTATTTGTCTTCATCTAACAATAGGTCTCTCTCGGCCAAGTTTTTGTGGGCAGCGGTAGGTCTTGACTTTAGGGACTCAGCTAATACAGGTATAGCTCTTAATCCGTGCCACATAGTGATAAACACTCATAAATTTTAGAGACCTCATAACAACCCAAACAGGAAGTTACTATTACTATGATCTCTGTTTTATAGCTGAGGATAGAAAGGCTAAGTCTTTCTATGATTGGCCGTCATACACCTGGTTGGGAGGAACAGGGGTTTTGCACCATGGCATTGCAGATTTACTTTTGTCCATGACACTACACTAAAAAATAAATAGAATGTGGTTTCCTGGGTTCAGAAAAAGACTGACTACAAAAGAGGGTGGAGAGTGGAAATACCCTGGATCTTAATTGTCATGGTAGGGTAGCAACACAACAATGTTGCTACCAAACTGTACATGTAAAATGGATACATCTTACTATTTGTAAGTTATATCTCAATAAAGTTAATTTATAAAAAAGTATTTAAGACTCACTTTATGGCACACCATATGGTAAATTTTGGCAATTTTTGAGTACGGGGTTTTCTACAGAAAGTAATTAATAGCAAACAAAGCACTCAAAAATTTCTAGCTATAGAATCCTTACAAATGCAATGCAACAGTCAGCAAAATTTACCATATGTGATTAACATATGTGATTGATTACCATTTGATTACTATATAGTGACTACCATATGTGATCAATTACCATACATGATTACCACATGTAATTGATTACCATATGTGATTACCATATGGTGATTACTTATATGCTGAATCACAAAGTGAATCTGTCACTATACATTAGCTTCAAATCTTCCATCAGCTTACTGATTTTGTCAGCTTGCTCTAGCAAAACCAAGAGACCTGTATCAAATAAGTTGTGATACTGTTTCTCCTTTTCATTGTTCCTTTGTCTTCATATATTTCCACACTTTTTAATTAAGTTTATATGCCTTTTTCTTTCCAAGCAGTGTTATATTTGTTGATGTATTGATCTCTTTAATTATTTAAGAATTTAAGAATAGTCTCTCTTGAATTGCAGTCATGCATTTCAAACTAATCTTTTAAAATCTATATATCAATATTATTGTACCACTTTTCTTTTGGTTGATATTTGTATAACATCTTTCTCTGGCCTTTTGCCTTCAGTCTTTCAGTTTCCTATATAAGGCCAGGCACTTGCATTTGTTTCTGCTTTTGTTTTTCATATCTGGGCATGTTTCATTTGTTTTAACTTAATTACTGACACATTTGAGTTTATTCTTACCATCTTTCTCTTTGTTCTTTTATAAGTTCCATCTGTTTTGTTCTTTTTCCTTCCCTTCATGTTCTTCTTTCTGATTAATCAATTTTTTATTATTCATTCTTCTTAGTTAATTTTACATTGTTTTTCTATCTTTTATTGTTTACTTTGAGATTATAATAAAAGTATGCGGACTTTTTACAGTCTAGTTATAAAATTTAACTTTTACCATTCCTCAAAATGCTAGGAATTTAGATCATTTAAATACAGTTTACTGTCTCCAGCCATACAAACCTGAATATGGCCAATTTCCTCTAAATTCCACATATCCTTTTTACTGTGTGCATATTATCATCATAATTTCAATTCTACATATACATTTAAACCTAAAAGAAATTATTGTTTTGCTCAGTTAATATTAATGTAATTTAAGTACCTATTTATCATTCTCATTTTTCTTTATTCCTCACTGAATTTTTGTGTTCTTCTGGTATCATTTTCCTTTTGCCAGAGAAATTCATTTAGCAATTCTTTTAGTGCAGGTCTTGGACAATATATTTTCCTGAACTTTCGTTTTTCTGAAAAAGCTTATTTTTGCCTTCATTTTGGATGGGGTTTCCCCCATTGTGTATAGAATTTTAAATGGGTAGATATTTATTTTGATTACAGGTGTTCTATTATTGCAATTGGCTTTCATTGTTTCTGTTGAAAGTTCACTTGTTAGTCTCATTTTTGCTCCTTTTAGTAAAGTATCTCTCTCCATGCTCCCTAACCTCATACATGTTTAGTATATTCAAATTTCCCTTTATTTGGGCAATTAGCACCGTGAGCATGATGTGTCCAGACTTTATCTTGCTCTTATTTATCCTGACCGTATGCAGAGAGCTCATCAATCTGTGGTTTGAAGGCTTTTGTCAACCCTCTTCACTTCAAATACTGCTTTTGCTTCATTCTTTCTCACCTCTCCATCTATACTTCAGTAACACATGCCCTTCTGTGCTTCAGTGTGAAAATTTTGGTTGCTCTCCATTTCAGTTCACCTATTCACTTATCTTCTCAGTCTAATCTGCCCTTCTGTCCCTTTATCACATTTGTAAGTTTAATCATTATAATTTGCATTTTTAGGATTTCCTGTTGACTTTTCGTTTTAAGATTTACTTATTTATGCATACAAGAGCTGGGGTGTAGGCCAGAGGTGTGTGTGTATGGGGTAGGGAAGAGGATTCACCATAGACAGAGTGGGGAGCAGAACAGACAGATCTACTGAAATACACTGCTGAGGGGAGCAGCAGGCCAGATAGGAGTGGTCTGCTGCGCCATGTGGGAAGCTCCCTGGCTGGAGATCGACTCCTGCTGCAGTGGCTACAGATAGCTTCATAGTGCTGAGACTTAACCCCTTGTGCCACCAGGGAGGCCCTCCTTTTGATTTTTAAAATTTAAATTCTGTAGTAAAATTTTCCAATGTTTTCATCTATTTTCTTCATTCCACTCCTCCCCTATTTTCTACAACATATTATGATGCATCAGTCGGGGGCTTATTCGGTAATTCCAGTATCTAGATAAACTGTGGGTTTCTTTATGTTAGCTTTATTTATTTTCTCTTGGTGTTAGGTAATCCTGTTTGTGTTTTGGGGGGTGGGTCATGATTAGTATTTTTCAATTCAGTGACTAATGTTCTATATGAATCATTATAAAGGCTTGCTAATGCCATCTTCCTCAGAATCTAAAGACTGTTCCCCCCCTCTACCCTCCGCCATTCCCTTCCAATCAGAAATGAGAGTTAGGACTAGAGCACCCTATTTCTAAGGCTTCATCTAGATCTCTCTCTCCCTGTCCCTAGGGCATAGTTCCCAGGGCCTTCTGATTAAGGGCCCAGGATGCTCACCTGGGCCCTTCTTTTCTGCTGTGGGTAACTCCAGACACTGTCTCCTTGTACTGTGACAACCAAAACTTCTCTCTGCCTTTAAAAAACATTCTTCTGGGCTACTTATATTCTTTTACCCACACAGCTGCATAATTCAGTCCTTGTCATGAGGGAAAGCCAGCAGCATGGATGTTGTTCTCTGCCCCTCCTTACTGACTAGAATCACAGCTCTTCCAAGTCTGTCTTTTCAGCCTCACACAATGCCAAAGTTCTGCTGCTATTTTTTTTTCAGGTACCATCTCATTTTATTTATTTTAAATTATGTTTACTGAGGTAATGCTGGTTTACCACACTGTATATGATTTGCGGCCCAGGTTCGCACCCTCCAGATGTATGTCACCACACCAGCCCCACCAGAAGCAGCAGGGGCCATGGGCCCTCACCCACCCTTTGCCTCTACCCCAATATCCTCCTCTTCTGGTGGACTGCATTCAGATTGCAAGGGTCTGTTTTGTTTTGTTTTGTTTTTGTCTGCCTTTGCTTTGCTTTTTATATTCTACATATAAGTGAAATTATCTGGTATTTGTCTTTCTCCTTCTGACTTACTTCCCTTAGCATAATCCCGCCAGTTCCATCCAAGTCTGAAGATAGGGTAGTAGAAATCATCTGTTGCTTTTCCTACCTCCTAGTAGAGGTACCTTATTGACCATTTTCCTGGGTCATTGGCCCCTACTCCATGCTCAGGACAAACACGTGAACCAAGACAAAAATCCAAACCAACACCAAACCAAACCAGCTGCAAGATACCCACTTGCCTCTCCAGGCCATTTTTCCCTTCCCAGGATCTTGTACAGAGATGCTTGCCAAACAGGGGTTTGACCTGCATGGGTCTACTTATTTGCAGATTATGTTGTAAACAGATGGTGTAAACTCAGGGTATTGATAAATATGGTATTGCAAATGTAATTTCTCCTCTTTATAATTTCCTTAAAATTTCTCTTGCTTACTTTATTATAAGAATATGGTATACATACAAAATATGTCTACAGTTTATTATCAGCTGATATTATTATCAGCAAGGCTTCTGATCAATATAGGCTATTAGTTCCTATATTTTATAGAGCCAAAAGTTATTTGCAAGTATCCAACTCCTAAAATGAATCCTTTGTGAAGCAGTAGGGGTCTGCCACTACCCACCACATCACTCAGGGGCGACTATACTTTCAGGATCTGGCTGCCTTTAGCGTAATCTAATCCCACATATTTATTCTTTGATCCAGCTTTTCTATTTGTGTTCAGAAGAGGCTTTAGTCTATTCTAAAGGGCTCCATCATGCCCTATCATGAGTCTTCCCGTCCCAGATAAACAATATCAAAACCACAAATAACTCGGCATGTTCAAAAAGCAACATATGGGAACAATAATAGCAGGAGTTTTATGCCTCACATCATATGACAGGCAAAAGGAAAACAAATAAATGGGGCTATGAGGAATCTAAATAACAGAATTAAACAGAACTAACAGATGAGAATTTCAGCCTATTTTCCTAATAACAGAGAATGTTCCTGCTCAGGTCCCTATAGGTTGTTTCCCAAAATTGTCTAGATGGTTACAAATGGAATTTCTATAACTCCCAAATGCAGAATATTACAGATAATATTCTCTGACTAAAATACAATAAAAATAAGAATGTATAACAGAAAATGAAATAAGAAAATAACAATCTGGAATTTGAATTTTTTTAACTCTAGCATTAAAGAGAAATCTAGGTTCAAATTTCATAATTAGAAAGTAAAAATAACACCTTAGG
This sequence comes from Scalopus aquaticus, assembly GCA_004024925.1. Lineage (NCBI taxonomy): Eukaryota > Metazoa > Chordata > Mammalia > Eulipotyphla > Talpidae > Scalopus > Scalopus aquaticus. The sequence goes on along the minus strand of PVIJ01020652.1, from coordinate 7,825 downwards.
TCCTTAAACCTATAGTATATAACAAAAGTTATAGTTAAAGAGAAGCTGTTACCCATAAATCTTTCATTTCTTCTGAAAGGAAGAAATTAAAATAATACTATTAGGTATTCATATTTTTTAAATTATAGCAAAATTTATTTTTAAAGAAGCAAGGAATTTGAAAGAGCATAAATTAACGAAATGAAAGTGGAAAATATTATAAACAATACATAATTTCTAAAAGGAATTCTTTGTGAAATAATAGGAATAAAATGGATCTCAAAAATAACTGCAAAAAGCACAAAATTATAAATGAAGAGGATATAATGATAAAGTTAATCACAAGAATGGCAAATACTTTGCTAAAAAAAGCAGGAGAGTGTCATGGTTTACAAGGTAAAAATAATAACCAACTTTCTAGGCAAGTGATTTAGAAGGGACAGAGAACATATAGAAACAGGTCAGGCTACACAATATATGAAGATTGTGCAAAACAGAGTATATAATTTGTAAACCCCCTGGATAAAAAAATTATTTAAAATTTCAAGACAGCAATAGTGGAGCATTAAACAAAATGCAGTGGACACCAAGCAACTGTGCAGGTCTCGTTCCCTGATAGCCTGTTCTAAACGCCAAGTTCAGCTAAAAGTTTCCTGGGTTTCTTCCCAAAGAATGCAAACACTAATTTGAAGTTGCATTGCAGTGATGGTGACTAAGATAAGGCTAGTGGCAGTGAGAAAGCAGTGAAGTACAAGCATTTAAGATAGATTCTAGTGGAAAGACAGATTTTTTTTTTTATCATGCACTAAAATGGGAACATAATGAGAGAACGAAGAATTGAGAAGAATAACTTGGGCCTCCGTCGTGGCATAGGGGTTAAGCCTCAGCACTATCACTGCTAAGGCCTGAGTTCGATCCCCGGGCCTGAGTTCAATACTTGGCGAGGGAGCTAACCCACATATGGTGCAGCAGACATCTCCTATTTCGTCCGCTGCTCCCCTTAGCAGTGTATTTCAGTAGATCTGCCCATTCTGCTCCCCACTCTGTTTCTGGTGAATCCTCTCACCCCCACACGTCTGGCCTGCACCCCAGTTCTTCCACGCATAAATAAATACATCTTTTTTAAAAATTGGGAGAACTCCTAAGTTACAACAACAGGATACAAGGGTTTTCTCCAGGTGGTATGAAACTAAAAGAAGCAGGGGTCATACAGAAAAATGACAGTGTGAACCTGGCAAGGGTGGATAGTGAAGCAACCTTTGCTACTTGTGAGAGAAGATCCACCTTCCTATAAAGGGCTTTAAGGGCAGCTAAGCTCATGGACAAGATGCAGGTTTCAATTAAGACAAGGGGTTTCATGGATTTTCAAGAAAGAGATTCAGAATATAGGGTTTGTAGTGATCAAAGTGTGGGAATTCCAGAGGGCACAGCGTGATGGTGATGAGGGGCTGACAAAGGTGGCGATGGCAGGATGCTAGTCAGTGAATTTGTCCTTAATTTCTTCCTGATGGTTCCTCAGATATCAGTGTAGTAGTGATGTGAGGATGCTGTCAGTTCATTCCCGACTAGATCTCAATAAAGTAGTTTATAACATCAAAGAGGGAACACACTATTTCATTCATTCGTTTGTTCATTCACTCACTTGTTCGTTCATTCATTCATTCATTCGATCAACTTTTCTTGACTTACTATTTACAAAACAATATGATTTTTTTAATATATTTAAAGGAATATACTTTACTTCCCTATCACCAAACTGAGCCCCTCTACCTTTTCCTACCTCTCTTCCCATTATCCTCTGGTAACTACCATATTTTTCACAGAGTCTAAGAGTTATTTTTATTGTGTTATGCCAGTTCGTAGGAACACTGTTTTTAGAGGGTCTGACTATTGCCAGAATTCTAGGTGAGTTTACCTAGTTCAACATGAGGCCCCCATTAGTGTCTGAAGCTTTCATATTATCTTCTTTTCTCAGTTCTTTGGTGTTTAATATCTCCCAGATCTCTGAGGACCGTGTGGTTTGTCCAAAAAGTATTTTCAAATCTATTCCTAACATAGCTGCAAATAGTTCAAGCTATTATAGCATGATACAAATAAAACACAGTAAAAGTAAACCAGATTATTTTTGAACTAGAGTCTACCGTTGAATCTATTAATTATCTCAGAGTAAAAAGTTTAGCCTACACCAACCAAAGCGAAAATTAAATAATATAGATAAAATGCTGGTGAAATGCTATTTTGCATAGATCTAAACAATGTGATTTGCCAGTTTGTGAGTCAGGACGATGCAGTTTATTTTGAAGTAGCCTTTGGGTCTTTTCACATGATTTGGCTATTCTTAGATTTCTGAGTCATTCTGTCCTCCATGCTAGTCATTTTTCAACTCCATATTCCCTATTCATGAGAGAGATACAACATTAATCAGCCCAAATTTGGCTATGTAGTTTAATACTCTGAACAAACAGACTATATATTCATTCCTATTCTTAGAAATACCTTGGGACAAGTTGAATGTAAATAAAATATTTGGGTAATACACTGTAACACTGTAGAATATCTGGTTAGTGGTGCCAGGAAAGCTTGGCATACACATTGTTGCATAATTGCTTTGATTCAATTTGGTTATCTTACTGATGAAAATCCCAAAGAAGTAGGAATACTCACAAAGGAACAGGCATGTGGTGTCCAAAACGAGGTGATCCAAAGATTCCAGCAATGTTTGATCCCACATAAACAATATATCTTAAAGACTAATGCAGGATGTACATTGATATTCCCTATAATAAATTCATGGAAAAGGAAATTCCTTTGCCAAGCTGAAGAAAATAATAAAATCTTCCTCTGAGTATCATGGAAACTTGGCAGGGTAGGCCTACTGGAAGGGGGCTGGGGAATGAAGTCTGGGATTCCATCTACCTGGCTTGGTGAACACAGCAGAGAAGGAGGGACAGAGTGCACCAGGCAACTTAAGGATTCCTAATGTTTTCCCTAGAAAACTGATGAAACTGGTTAAACATATTGTAAATTTTCTGGGAACCCCACTCCTGGTTTAGTAGGCAAGAGAACAAAACCATCCTCACAGACACTATTCTGTATGAAGGAATCTTCTTCCTGAAGGTAAAATTCTTCCTGAAGGTAAAATTCACACTCACTGATGGCCTAGGAGCCAGATAAAAAAGCTTTAACAGTAGATACTGAGGTTACTAGAATGGGAAGGAGCTTTAAGAAACAAGAGGGAAAGGGGTCCAATGGATAGTGATAGAGGTCTATGGGTGCCTTGTTGATGGATGTGGAGGGGTAATCTACATGTGAAGAGGTGTGAACCTGTAACTCTAAATCATACACAATGTTGAAAACCAAAGTTACCTCAATAAAGAGTGACACAATTAAACAAAAGAAATTGAAAGTTTAAAAAACAAATTTAACAATGGATTTTAGCATTTCCATCTTTGCAGTGCACTTTTTAGCAAGGAAAAACTAAAATCCTGCCTTTCCTTCCTCTAGCATCAGCATATCATTAGATCAGGACAATTTAGAACTAGAAGTCTCTTCTATCAAGAGTAACTAATAATTATTAATGTCAATGACTCACTGTTCTTACCTATATAAACTGAATTCAAACCTGTGTTTATTGGAACAGCTCTCATAGAGTAAAATTTGTTTTATTGCTTCCCTGGTTCAAATCTTCACTTGGATTTTGTAATAAACTGACAATTACTATTGAGACTTTATTTTTAGTTAACACAGGCTCTTCACTTAATTGCTGCTCCTTGGAAACAGAAGATGTGCTTCCCTCATCCTTGTGTCCCCATGTAATGTCTGTTCAATGAATATCTGCTGAACTGAAAGAAGCTTAAGTTGAAGGGCAGAGTGAGCAAGTCACACCCCTACTATTATACTGTCCTACAGGAGACATCCTATCATCAGCGTCCCCTCCTCACCCTTAGCAGCTTTCAGTCCTGCTAGGCAGAAAGAACAATTGATCTGGGAACTAGTGGAAGGAAAGAATTGAGTCTGTTTCACTTTTGATCTCCTCCTCCATTTCAATATTTTTTTCTTTTTCCACAGGAAAGTTTAAGGAAACATGTGTGCCTCAGCTGCAGAAGAATCCCAGTTCTGGGCAGGTGACCTCCCAGGTAAAGAAGCATTAGGTTTTGATGTAACTTGTCTGGTAAGAGCTGTGAATCTGGTTCAGACCCAGGTCATCTTCTTTGTTCTTAAGAATTATTATCAGCTTCGAATAAATTCCTGCCCCCTCAGTTAGTACTTCTCCAGGAAAATCCAGCAGGTAGATATTAAAAACCAAAATCCTACAAGTGTATGGAGTATTTTGCTGCCTTGTACTCAATATATAGTGCTACTAAGAAGTCAGATGTTATAATTCCTATGAGGATTTATATTTCATGCTTTCAAGCATGTTTTATCGTTTTTATTTTGGGCTCAATACAATGTTTTCCCATTGGAAAGTGAGGAGAAAGTGCTAATTATACCATAGGAGGGAATAAATTCACAAGACTATCCACTAAAGCTAGAGATTAGACTGATAGCATTCTTAGTAAAGACAGGTTAAACATGCTGCTGGGAACAGAAGCCAGTATTCTTGGGGCGGGGAAGAGTATTGTGAGGTCAAGAAGCAGAGACTTGGAGTAGGTTATGCTTTCAAGGAATATGAAAAAGGAGGAGACACGAGGATTGATGCTACCAAAGGGTTGGGATATGGACCAAAAGATTTTTTTAGCTGGGGTAGGCTTGAATATGTTGAAAAACTGTAGGGAAAGATTCAGTTCCGGCTAACTCCATATAAGAATAAACAAACAGATGAAGGAGTCAAGAAAATGTGGTACATACGCACAGTAGAATACCACTCAGTGACCCAAAAAGACAAACCCATGCCATTTGCGCAGCATGGATGGGTGTGGAAGGGGTGATGCCGAGCAAAATAGGTCAGAAGAAAAAGAAAAATATTGGATGGTCTCACTTACAGGGGGAATATGGGGAAATCAAATGAAGGATCAGGAAAAAGACAAACCTTGCAGGCAAATCATAGATCTGAGGCATATGGGGGGGGGAGGGGGAGGGGGAGGGGTCAGAACAGGGGAGGGAAGAGCACAGGGGACTATGGTGATGGGAGAAGAATGGGGACTACACCTGAGGGAAGAAATAAAATATTGTGCAAAAACGAACACCGATGTAAGAAAACAAAAAAATAATTTTTAAAAAATTTACTAAAGAATAAATAAAGGCTAAGTTAAGTCATGCCATGGGTGTGAGAACCAGGAAGCTGGTGAGGGGCGCGCAGGGTTTGCCTCCAGGCTTCTGAGCACAGCAAAGAGGCCTCCGAGAGAGGAGAGAATCAGAAGCGGGCAGATATTTCAACTTTAATGAATCTGAAGAGAGACTCCTGATTGAAGACAATATGATAAAAATAAAGTAAATAAAACGGCCATGAAAGGCACGAAAATGGGCTATAAGAAGCAGATCCTGGGGAATCTGGCCGTGCTAGGCTAGCATCACGGCTATTCTGCAGGTCCTGTGGCCCCCGGAACAACTATGGTTGCACCCTCGCTGGGGAAACAAAGACGCCGGAGACACTGGAGAGTCTGTCGCTGACAGAATGAGGTCCTGAGGACATGGCGCGGGCTTGCCATCTGACCACAGGTTGAGTAATAAACTTCACTAGCATCTTGCAAACTACACATGAGATTCAGAACCAAGACAAAAATTCAGCTTGAAGGCACTTTTACATATGCGAAGACACAAGATAGAGAAAATCCAGTTTGCTTCAAGAATCTAGGGAAAAATACATAAGCAATTTTCATATAGTTTTTAAAAAAAATCAAAATTTTCTCAAACATTCCAAAAACTATGGTCAAATAGACTTCTTGTAATATTTGTATTTTAATGGCCTTTACTCGTTTTAAATGGTTATTATTCTTTCCAACTAAGAGGTTATTTTTCAACTTGGTTTTCTCTGCACCAAGCCTCTAAAGTCTTCCTCTTCATTTCCATTTCATGAAATTCCTGCATTTATGGCTTTATACTTTCTTTGGATTGAAGTTAATCCTCCAAGAAGAGAGTTGACCCTCTCAAGCGGCTGGAACTCACTTTTTAAAACTGTTATGTTTACTATTTGGGAGTGGCTTTGGCACCAAGGAGAAGTTGGCTCAATAAATATTTTCAACAAAATTATGAATATAATAAAGTTGGATAAAAATATTTGAAATAAAAATCTAGACTTAGGAAAGGATTCAATATGTGAATGTAGAATAATTTTATCTGTGACTTACAGTTTGTCATTTGAGTTTTACCTTGAGAAATCTTGGAGCTTTATTGTACCTATTTATAGCCACTGTCCCATGAAGTCCAGTATTATTTCAAATCAAAATCTTCTACACTGATTTAATTTGTTGAAATTAAATATCTGAATTCAGAAAGAAAATTAACTGAGTGGGCAGAACAAAAGCAATCAACAAAGCCCACACTGAGCATTACTTCCTTTTCATATCCTTGTTTTTGGATTAAGAAGTATTTTTAAAAGGCAGGAACTTTTTCTTAGAAACTGTCATTTGCAATGGATACTACAGTTATTCATGCTCATTTACTGAAATTATTACTTTTTTGAAAATAGTAATTTATTAAGTGAAATTAATGCTCTAATTAATCAAACTTTGAAATTAATTATCTAGAACTAATTTTATTCAAAATTTTTATTGGCATCTTCTAAATGTCTCCCGTACTTAGCACTGTCATTCTACTTTTTGTCTCCTAAATAATATACATTTTCCTTTTTATGTGTGAACTTCAAATACACATGTATTCAAAACATGTCATATATTTATTTTATACTATTTCCAAAATAATCCTTTGCCATAAAATTTCAATTAAGGGTATGCAAAGAGATAAATAGGTAATTATTTGGGTTTGGAAAAAATGCTGCTTTTTAGATAAATCTGAGCTATTGCCGTCTGCTAATCACATCAATAATTTGGAAAATTAGTGGAGAATAATTTTATTCATCACATAATGAGTAAGAATATGTGATTGATGATTCATGATATATCTACACTCTAGGATCTTACACTGATTTGCACATATTCTTTATCAATGTCTTGCACAATCACAGTCTTATAACAATAAAAGAAGGATGTTTAAGAAAACCAACAAGCTAAACTATCTATTTGATTGAAGCAGATTGTAACCCATAGTTGCATCATGAATTAATCAAAGAATAAAAAATTACAGATTAAGAATTACTGAGCATGATTCTCTATTACCAGCCAGGATGAAGGTAACATTATGTTTTCATGCATGTGAAGTATATACACCCTCTCCCAAAAGCCATTCCCAACTGCCTCTGAGCAGAAGACTATACGGCAAGGACTAGTAGTCTCTGTGCCTGTTTGGAGAAAGACTTATACCCAGGAATTCAAAAGACTGAGCATAAAACCTTCCTCTGCAGTACAGGAAGCAGCCATCCAGTTAGGCCCATGCACTTTATGTGTTCGCTTTTGGAGCATGTGAAGGACATGAAACTGATCTGGATGGATTTATTATCTTAGTCAGAAAAACTAAAATTATCCAGTTGGTGTTTATCATATATTTCACTCTATACAAAGTGTGGTAGTACATATAAGAATCATAAGCTAGTTTGTCGGAGGCCGGCTCCGACCGAGGTTGGGTCCCCGGGGGTGGTGGGGAAAGCGTCGGCGGCAGCAGGAGAGGGGGAAGGGGAATGAGAGACAGCACGCACACCGAGTAGTGATCAGGCTGCTCCGTTTATTGCCCCAACAGTGGGGTTTTTTATACCATAAATTTGGCTAGCAGGCATAGTTTCTAAAGATAATGA
>PVIJ01020651.1:0-20454 GCA_004024925.1 Scalopus aquaticus | reverse complement strand
TTCCTTTATCATGATTTCCTTAATCATGATTCTAAATTCTTTATCTGTCAGAGAGAGAAGTTCCTCTGTGTCATTGTCCATGGATTTCGGTGCTTGATTATCTTTTTGTTCCATTTCCTTTCCTTGAGGGCTTGCTTGGTTGCTTATATTTTTCCTTCTCCCTGTTTGTCTTCTGATTTGTTGTAAGTGTTGGGAGATTTTGGCACTGGTGTTGGCAGGCATCTCTTTGGGTTCTCCTTCTTGGATGTCGAGGAGTGGTGATCTAACTGTTTCTGGCCCTGTTAAGCCAAACCCCTGGTGGTCGTGGTGGTTGGTGGTCCTAGAGCTCGCTCCACTCGATTCCAAGTACCCCAGTACTGGGGTCTGTGGCTGTTTTGCTCTTATCCTTGTAAGCTGGGGAGGATGAATTTTTAAGATTTTTTTTTTTTTTTAGTGGTTCCTGCTGAGATGGTAGTTGTAGGTTTAGTTTAAGTGGTCTTCTGTAGTCTTGCCCCTGAGGTCTTGGTGTGTTTGGGTGGCCCCACTGCTGGAGTTTTGTCCCCTTTCAGGTGTCAGATGCTGCTGCCTTCAGGTTTATTTCTGTCTCTGTTGCTGCTTGTATTCTTGTTATAGATCTTCCTGTTCTTTCTCTCCCACTATTTCCTCCAGAGTTTACTAGAGGCTATCACTGCTTTTGGGATCGGGTCTGGTGAGGAGAAGTCTTCCAAGGCCGGTCCTGTGGCTCTGCACCTCTGATTTCACCCCTATCAGGTCGCCTCCACTTTACGGTGGGGGTGGGGGGTGGTAGCAGGTGGCTGTGTGTTGCCTCTGGCAGCTGTAGCTTCGTGTCCCGCCAGGAATCTCCAGCTGTTCCAAGCTCTGCCGTGTATTTGCAGGCCCTATCACCTCTCATGTGCCTGGGAGGCTGCGGGAGCTTGGCGTGGGTGGCTGGGGGGTGGCAGCGGTTGCGCGAGCAGCTCGAGGGGGGTGGCAGCACGGGGGTATGCACCTGGAGGTTGGCGGCTGGGCGCGCACTGCTGGAGGGTGGAGGCGAGTGGAGGCACGCTTGGCTGGAGGGTGTCGGCGGCGACGGCACCAGGCGCGCCCGCAGTTGTGGGGCGGGGGTACAGTGGTGCACGCACGACTGGAGGTCGGTGCAGGGTGGGCGCGCTGCTGACTGCAGCGGCAAGGTGCGTGTGCCTTTTTTTTTTTTTTTCCTGGGTTTCCTCAGGTGCCTCTCGTCTTGGTCTCCTGGTCCGGTTTTGTGTTGAGGGGAGGGGAGAGGGGATCTGTTGGTTCTTTCTTCTCCTTAGTCAGTCTTTTTAGCTTCTTTCCAAGTTCTACTCACCCGTGAGGGTGTTAGATTTATGTAGCGTTTCTGGATCTTCTCTGGGTTTGGCTGATGTCACTTTGTCGGCGGCTTTTCTTTTGGGAGAGTTGATACTAGCTTCCCTTTACTGCCATGTTGATGACATCACTCCCTTTACCTCTTTTGTTAGTTTTTTCCAGGTATTTGATTTTTTTGTTTCAATTCTGAAGGGGGTGGTTCTCTTAATTTCTTCTTCTTCTGACTGAATGTTTGTATATATGAAGGCTACTGATTTTTGTGTGCTGATTTTGTATCCTGCTACTTTACTGAATTGGTCTATAATTTTGAGTATGGAGTTTTTAGGATTCTCTATGTATATTATTGTATCATCTGCAAATAGTGACAGTTTAATTTCTTCTTTCCCTTTTTGGATTCCTTGTATGTCTTTCTCTTGTCTGATTGCTCTGGCTAGGACTTCCAGTATTATATTGAAAAGTAATGGTGAGAGTGGACATCCTTGCCTTGTTCCTGATCTTAGGGGAAAGGCTTTCAGCTTCTCACCGTTGAGGATAATATTGGTGGTTGGTTTGTCGTATATGGCTTTTATTATGTTAAGGCATGTTCCTTCTATCCCAAGGATTTCAAGGACATTTATCATAAATGGATGTTGCACTTTGTCGAATGCTTTCTCAGCATCTATTGATATGATCATATGGTTTTTATTTTTCTTTTTGTTGATGTGTTGGATTACATTAATTGATTTTTGGATGTTGAACTATCTTTGTGTCCCTGGAATAAATCCCACTTGGTCATGGTGTATTATCTTTTGGATGCATTGTTGGATCCTGTTGGCTAAGATTTTGTTGAATATTTTTGCATTAGTGTTCATTAGAGAGATTGGTCTGTAATTTTCTTTTTTCATGTTGTCTTTGTTTGGTTTTGGTATTAGTGTTAAGTTGGCTTAATAGAACGTGTTTGGTAAAAACTATCTAGTTTTAAACCTAGATAGTTTGATTCAGAGCATGTTCTCCTAACCATTACATCTTATGGCCTACTATAAATAGATTATAATAAGTCAAGTTAAAGTTTTTAGCACAGTGTTTGACACATAGTAGTGTTTAAAAGTATTAGTTATAATTTTCTTCTCTGTTGTAGACATTGGCAGGTTCTGACAGTGTTCAGTCCTTATGAAGGACTGTGTATAAAAGAATAAAAATGATTACAAAATATTTTATTAGGGCAAGTAATATCTGGATAATATTACCTATCTTAAAATATTCAAGATAAAAAGAAATGACCTAAATCTGTAAACATAATACATTTAGTATAGGTAGTCATGTAGTAGATGACACTAACAGCATCTGCTGATAATGACAGTTTCAGTTCTTTCCAATCTGGATTCCTTCTATGTCTTTTTCTTGCCTGATCCCTCTGGCTAGGACATTCAGTGCTATGTTGAGCAAAAAGTAGACATCTTTTTCCTGATCTTAGAGGAAATGCTTTCAGTTTCCCACCATTAAGTATGATGTCAACTGTAGGATTATCAAATGGCTTTATTATGTTTATAAGGTCCACTTATTCCCACTTTATTGAGTGTTTTTATCATAAATGGGTGTTGAGTCTTGTCAAGTGATTTTTGGTATCTATTGAAATGATCATATGGTTTTTATCTTCTTTTTGTTTATGTATTGAATTACATTGATTGACTGGTATATACTGAAGTAATTTTATCCATGGGATTAATCTTATTTGGTGATTATGGATGGTTCTCTTAATATATTGCTGGTTTCTTTTACTAGGATTTCATAGATTTTTACACCTATGTTTTTGTTGTTTTTGATATGGGTCATTCTCACAGGTGTGAAGTGGTATCTCATTGTGGTTTTGATTTGCATTTCCCTGACAGTGAGTGATGATGAACATTATTTATGTACCTGTTGGCCATCTGTATGTCTTCTTTGCCTGTTTAGCTTTGCCTGTTTAAAATGCCTGTTTAGCTTTTCTTCATATTTTAAAATTTGGTTATTTGTTTTGTTTTTGTTGAGTTGTATGAGTTCTTTGTATATCTTTGACATCAGTCCCTTGTTAGAGGTATGGTGTAAAATTTTTTTCTCCCATTCAGTAAGGTATCTGTTAGTTTGAGTTACGGATTCCTTCATTGTACAGAAAGCTTGGTGTAGTCCCAATTGTTTGTGTTATATTTTGTTTTCCTTGCTGCTGAAGACAAATCTGCAAAGGCATCACTGAAGTTCATGTTGTAAAGTATTTTGCCTATCTTTTCTTCAATGTATTTTATGGTTTCTGGTCTCAAATCCATTTAGAGTTGATTTTCACTATGGTTTGAGATAGTGGTCTAGTTTTATTATTTTGTATGCAGCTGTCCGGTTTCCCTGACATTATTTAATGAAGAGGATTTCCTTGTTACACTGTGTATTCTTAGCTCCTTTGTTGTAAATTTATTGTCCATATAGTGTGACTTTATTTCTGGGCTCTTGATTGTCTTTCATTGATCTGTGTGCTGGTTTTCATTCCAGTAACGTACTGTTTTGATTGCATTACTTTTGCAGTATAGTTTGAAGTCAAGGGAGCATGATACCTCTGTTATTTTTTCTTAGCATTGTTTTGGCTGTTTCAGATCTTTTGTAGTTGGATACAAATTTTAAGATTGTTTTGCTCTGTTTTTGTGAAGAATGCCATTGGGATCTTAATAGGGATTGCATTGAGTCTATGTATTGATTTAGGCAAAATGGCCTCTGTGATAATATTGATTCTTCTTATCCGGGAGCATGGAATATCTTTCCATTTCTTTGTGTCTTCTTCAATTTCATCAATGTCTTACAGTTTTCAGTGTACACTTAGGTCCTTTACTTACTTTGTTAGATTTATTCCTAAGTAATTTATTCTTTTTTATGTGATCATATCATACATGGCCATTATTACCTTTAGTTAGGTATGATACTTTCTCCCCTCATTTTCTTGAGAGATTTTATTATAAATGGATGCTGAGTTTTATAAAATGTTTTTTTCTGCATCTAGTCACCAAGTGCTATTCAAAAGTGAAGGCATCTTGTCCTGGTCTTTTTTTTTTTTTTTTGATCATACAGATTTTTCACTCTGGCTAATTTCAAAGAAATAAAGGATTTAAGAATATATCTTTATAAATATAGTTTAATTATTTAAATTGGGACCATAGGGCTTTGCCTATGGAAAATCAGAACTAGATTATACTTTTAAAGTCTAAGGTGACAGTGTTTCTCAAACTTTAATGCACATGTGAGTCTTTTGGGGATTTGTTTAAAATGAAAATCCTAACTTGAGAGATAGGGGTGAGATCCCATATTTTTGCATATTCAAAAAGCTTCTGCCTGAGGCTAATGCTGTTTGTCTACAAGCCATACTTTGGGAAATGAATTATGAAAAGGTAGAAATAACCAGATATCCTATTCCTATATTTTGTCATAAATATTTACAATTAAAAAAATTCCTCTTTGAATCTATCAAAAAGCTCAGGAAATGCTACGGATGTAGTGTGACTTTAAATTAAATTCCCTTCACATTATTGTGTTTGCTATATATGTCAACTGAAAAATTCTGAAAGCAATTAAAAGGACCAGGCACATATATTTGGGATTAAACAATTACAATTCAGGGTGTACATATTTAGTAGTAAACTAAATGTGTCCTGAGACAAGGTAAAATTTGGGTGTTTTTATGGGAGGAAGAGAGGGAGATTATGTAAGTGTGTAATAAAAAGAGTTAACTAGCATTAACAAGCTTAAACTATTCCTGGCCATATAGAAATGATTTCTGAAAGGATAAAAGGAGAACTGACCAATTCTATACTCCTGTTCTTGTAATCATCAGTTTGCATAATTCAGATCATTTTTCAAACACTTGTTTGCTTGATAGTTTCTTTAAAAATTGGCTTTAGCACAGTTCAAAGGTCTGTGGCCTCATTCAAAAGTCTGAGGCCTAGTCCAAAAAGACAAATAATGCAATTATTTTGTAATGGTTCCCTGATCCATTTTCATAATTACTTCACAGATGTCATTTCTTTAAAGAATTGCATGAAAGTCAATTCTACTGAGTTAGTAATTTTTTTAATCTTATAATGTTTTGACGTAATTAATGTCACTTTCTGAGGGTTGTCGTTTTGGTGTCAGTTCCCATCATTAATTAGGCCCATGTAGTCATATATTTTCCTGAAGTAAAGAAAAACTAGCATTTCTACTGAGCTTTAGTTGTATCAGGATACCTACAGATAAAACTCACTGTGCTGTAAAAATAAAGTTTGAAAGTATTGTTTCATCAACTTAAAATCATTTGGAAGGAAAGAACCACTTACATTTTAAGGAAATATTTTAAGTGCAGGTTTAATTGATATTCAATTATTTCAGCCATCTGGGTAAATGTAAAGCTTTCTAAAGCAAATAGAAAGTTGTAAAGTCAACTTACTGGCCAAAATTTTGTTATCTAAGTGACTATCACTTTTTAAAAAAATTTTTTTAAAGTCCTATTTGGAACCAATTTTTGGACATACTTTATTTTATTATTTTTTTAAAGATTTATTTATTTATACATACAAGTTGGGGTACAGGCCAGAGGCGCAGGGCGACGAGAGGGTTCACCAGAGACAGAGCAGGGAGCAGAACAGGCAGATCAGAAATACACTGCTGAGGGGAGCAGCGGGCAAGGCAGGAGAGGTCTGCCACGCCATGTGGGATTCTTCCCGGCTGGGCGTCAAACTCGCATCGAGTGCCCTGCCGACAGCTCCACAGCGCAGCGCTCAACCACTGCGCCACCGGGGAGGCCCGGACATACTTTAACTTAGCAAAATTTCAGCACAATTTTAGCACATACCCTCTAGTAAAAGTGTTTAGTATGGCTAAAAAGAGTTATTACTGATCTCTCCACTTGTTCTGGTCTCATGTATTTCACACACAGCCTATGGATAATGTAAATGAAGTTGTGTGGTAAACTCCTCACCTGGCTCATGAATGTGGTATTCTTTTTGACATTTGTGCCTCTTGTCACACTGAAAAAGGCATCAGAAAGTTCAGAGCTCACAGTTTTTCTTGAAGACATCACTCTGCCCCCTCTCTGTTGACATGTATTAAGATTCAGGCAACAGGAGACACTCTCTTTATGGTACAAAGAAGTGTTATTTTGGCCTTTCAAGGTTTGTTTGTGTGTGTTTTTTTTTGGATCTTAACGTCTGCAGCTCCCTCAGGATTGTGCTGCACACTAAAAATAAAACAAACATAGCTTGTGATTCACCTAGTTTTCTCTGAGTCAGGGCTATAGATTCTAGGGATGATTCAGTGACATAAGAAAGTTGTAAAAAATAGAAATAAAATTGCTGACTCCAAAATGAATTTAGAAGATGATCATAGTAACTTGTGCATGACCAAAATCATGTCTAATATTTGGAAGCATGGAGTTCTGCCAGATTTTATATAAGCAAACAATTTTAATGCTGTATTGTGTTATAGCCCTCGTGGTTACCTGAAACCCTTGGGGATTCTTTACATGGAACATCTCGCCATAGATGGTAGCATGAGAAATAATATGTATTAGAGTTTATAATTAAAAGATATCAGTAGATCATATCTCCTCCAAATCAGGCTCATTCAAGGCAACACTTTTTAATAAACTCAGCCCAATTCAGCCACCATTTTGAAAAGAAGAAATTAAAAATCTAGGCAAGGATACTATTAGGTAGGGTAGACTTATGGATAGTTAGACAACTATAATAAACTCTCCTGGCAGAAAATATTTTCCTGCAACCTTAAAATTTCACGGTTAGAAATTAATTTCTATTAGCCTTTTAGGTTTTGATTTTTTAAAAGTATCACACTAAAATACAAACATGCTTTCAAGGCATAATGCATTAAAAACATAGAAGTTGGTTTCATAACTGATTTGAAGGCTGTGCTTTAATTGTGCCTAAGGTACATCTCTGGTAATGTGCCTTGAAATGTTGGAATCGACATTTTAAAATTATTTTATGAAAATGACATGCTCTTTAAACTGCCAAATGATGAAACTGGAAGACATAGCTAATATATCCAATAATAGAATTAAAAATTAAGTGATCTTTTTTAGTTAGAATGGAAGATGGAATGTTACATCTAAGAACTTGAAATTTCCTAAAACTAAATGTAAAGTGGTGCATTTAGATAAAAAAAAAAAAGATAGCCTTTGTGCATAAGAAGTCTATGTGAAAACACCTTAGGGGTATTGTTGACTGTCAATCTGAATTGTTGACAGGGTGATATAGTTGCAAAAAAATAAAAGTAGTAATGCAATCACTATCACAAGGAAAGAATACCTTCCTTTCCTGTGAAACACGTTTTGTTCTGGGTGCCACATTTAGAAAATAACTGACCAGCTGGAATTATCCAGAGATGAGTGAGCTGAAGTCACATCATACAAAGAATAGTTAAGAGCTAAAAAATAAAATGGAGGAGAGGAACTTAAATGGACTTGATTCTATTTTTAAATACCTGAAATACTGTCATGGAGAAGAATTAAATTTATTCTGGGAAGCCTCAAAGGTGGACTTAGAAGTGTAAGAGAATGGTCGAGAAAAAGAGATGGACACTTTATGCTTAACAAGTTATCTGAAAATGGAGATGCCACGTTAAGTTCACCATCATTAAAAGTTCAAGTAGAAACTTGTCAACAATTTGTTAGTGAATGTTGTTCTATGTTGATTGCATTCTGCTGTTTTTAATATAGCCTTAATGGAGACTGAAGTGCAGTCAATAATGGAACACAGAGTAGGTGCTTGCAATCGGGAGAAATAGTGCCAGGAGGAGAAAAAAAATCTTAACAAGGGACAATATCAGGTCAACAAGTCAGATTTTTGCTTGTGCAATTGTTGGCAGGAATCATTCTGTGTGGTGGGTGGGTGTGAGGTGAAGAGAACGGGATGATGCTGGGTGGTGTGGAATGTCTTCCATTCATTCATTTATGCATTCAACAAATGCTATGTATGCGTGTAGGGTAAGTGATGGTCAGGCTTTTGCACCACTGTTGGCCTCTGTGGCTATCACCTGTGGCCTTGAATGCAGTAGGTGCTTGGGAATGTGGGCTCGGGGTACGCATGCCTGATGGTGGACACCTTGAGTATGGTGTAGGTGTGCGTAAATGGGCACAGCTGAGTCTGGAGGCCGAACATATTAGAGTGGTGTCAAGAGGAAAGAGTGCAGCAGAGAGCAGTGGACAGTGGCCAAAAGGCTACGAGAAGAATAGACCATGAGACAACGCCAGAGAGAGTAAAAATTTGCTGCCCTACCTCCCTGCCCACTCTGCACCTGGTTTGCTGGCACTACAATGAGTTCTTATGGTAAGTACTGAAAATATAAAAGTGAGTAAGAAATAATTCCTTCCTGTTGGAGCTCATATTCTGGTAGAAGAGACAAACACATAATTTACATTATAGCATAGTCACTGCTTTGGCAGTAGTTGGTAGGTAATTAATTAGGGACCAGCATTTTTTTTTTAAAATATACTGCTGAGGGGAGCAGCGGGCAAGGCAGGAGAGGTCTGCTGCACCATGTGGGATTCTCCCGGGCTGGGCATCAAACCCGCGTCGCGCGCTGCTGACAGCTCCACAGCGGTTGCCACCGGGGAGGCCCAGGGACCAGCATTTTGGGATAGACTGATCAGTGAGTTTATAAACATGTCCATTCAAATTGGTAACAAGAAAACCATGATGATGTCTTATTGATTTATTATCAAAGTATTTACTCAAGAAAAGTCTGTTATTAGGTCAGTCTATGTTATTTTATAGTTTGCATGCTTTAGCTATAGTTCATATGAAACACCTGGGATTTTATTTGCAAGCTCACTGAGTTCATAGCGTGATAAGGCCATCAAAAAAACCTTTGTTAACTTTTTAAAGTAGATATAGTTTCATGAATGAGAATAAATGGAAGTAGCATCAGATTGTATCTGACACATGTAAAATGCCCAGGATTTAAGGGGAATAGCGACAGTATAAACAAGATTGTTTCTCAGATGATATGGAACACAACAGAAGGAACTCAGTGGGTATTTATTTTCAGCTCTCAAAAGATATGATTTATAGGGAACCTAATCAAATATTTTAATGGCACGTATTGTCATGAGGAAGAATGATTAGATTTATACAGTTATAGCTCCAGAGAATTAACTAGAAAAAATTGTAGAAGCTAAAAAGAAGAATGTTCTGGCTCAGCTCCAAATATATCTGATAGTCATAATGGACTGCTTTTTGATATAGTAAAACCTCTGTGTGTAATGGTAGTGAAGATCTAACTTTTTACTACTTCACTTATTCACCCTTTTGCTATATAACTTAGCAGAGCCTCTCACACTAGGCTGAACCATGTGACTTGCTTGGCCAATGGAATATTAGCAGATACGACACAGCAGAGGATTGAAGCAGGCTTGCACATTGGGGTTTGTTTTCTCCTACTCCTTCTCCTACTCATCTATCAATAAAGTTGGATTACAAAATAAAAAAAAATTAAAAATGCATATTAGTTCACGTATGGGTACTATTGACAGCATTGTATTACAGCAAAACCCCATTATTATGCTGGATTTGTGGGTAAAATTAGTAATAACGTTCAGTTAAAAATTGAACATGCTATGTGATTGGTTATGTTGATAATTTGAACTATTGAAAAATATCTTTTGTAAATCGAATGAACTTGTGCAATATACCTTTAGTAGATGAGTTCTATTTTAAAAATTGTTTTAAAATTGTATTCTTTGCTGCATTGCTTGCTTTTCTAAAATTATACTTCTTTATTTGCCCAGAGGAGCCCCAACTGGTGCACAGTGGGGGTTCATGAGATGAACCCACCACTGCGTCTGGGCCCTGTGTGGGGCCTCCCGTTTGCCCAGGGGAGCCCCCACCTGGGACCAGGGTGGGGTTCATGTAGAACTCTATTGTACATCTCTATTGGTTCTGAATTATTTCCCCTCTTTTCTAGTTATTACACATGGTGGACATGTCCATCTCTTGTGAGCTCAAGTACTGTCAAATCTATTATAGTTATTATGGTCCTCATGTAGAACTCAATTTGTTATCTTAATTATAGTCATCTCTGTTATAGTTATTACTGTGGTGACCTGTATGACTTGTGATGTCAATTAACACCAGCTCTGGTCTAGTTAATACTCATTGTGCTCAGGTAGAACTCAATTGTGAGCTCAATTAACATCAGCTCTATTGTAGTTATTACACATGGTGCTCCTGTAGATCTCAATTCTGAGCTCAGGACTGCCAGCTCTGTTATAGTTATTATGCACGGTGTTCATGTTGAACCCTATTGTAGCTCAGTTAACGTTAGCTCTGTTACAGTTATTCCTCATGGTGCTTCGGTAAAACTCAAGTCTGAGCTTTAGTACCATCAGCCCTCTCACTGTTATTACACAGGTGCTCATCTAGACCCCAGTGATCTCAATTAACATCAGCTCTGTTCCAGTTATACTCATGCTTCTCAGGCAGAACTCAAATATGAGTTCAAGTACAGTCAGCTCTGTTGTAGTTATTATATATGGTGCTCATGCAGAATTCAATGATCTCAATTAAAGTCAGTTTTGTTATAGCTTTTAGTCATGGTAATAATATAGATCTCAATTCTGAGCTCACATACCTTCAGCGTTGTTGTAGTTTTTATACATGCTTCCACATTTTATACATGCTTCCGTAGAGATCTACTCTATTGTAGCTCAATGATTGTCAGCTCTGTTACAGTTATTACTCACGGTGCTATGTAGTCCTCAATTGTCAACTCAATTAATGTCACCTTTGTTAGTTATTACTCATGATGCTCCTGTAGAACTCTATGTAGCTCAGTGTCACCTCATGCAGTTACTACATGGTGCTCATGTAAAACCCAATGATCTCAATTAACGTCAGTTCTCTTATAGTTATTACATAAATTGCTCATGTGCAACTCTGTGATCTCAATTATGGTAGCTCTATTCCAGTTAATACTCCTGGTGCTCATGCGAGATTCAACTCTGAGCTCCAGTACTGTCAATTCTGTTATATTTTTTACTCATGGGTTGTGTATAACTCCATTGTGAGCTCAATTAACATCAACTCTGTTTCAGTTGTTACTCATATGATGGTGCTCCTCAGAACTCAATTCTGAGCTCAAGTAACTTCAGCTCTTTTATAGTTACTACTCATGTTGCTCATGTAGAACTCTGTTGTAGTCCAATTAATGTCAGCTCTGTTATAGCTCTTGGCGCTCATGTGGGACTCAGTTGTGAGCTCTTTCAAAGCCACCTCTGTTATAGTTATTGCACAAGATGCTCTTGGAGGTCTCTATGGTAGCTCAATGATAGTCCTCTCCTAGTTATTACACTAGTTGCTCATGTAGAACTCTGCTGTAGCACAATTAAGGTCAGTTCTGTTATCACACAAGGTGTTCAGTAGATCTCTGTGATCTCAATTATGTGAGCTCTATCCTAGCTATTACTCATGGTGCTCATGTTGAACTCAATGATCTCAATTAACATCAGCTCTCTTACAGTTATTATTTGTGGTGCTCATGTAGAATTCAATTCTGAGTTCAAGTACTGCCAGCTCTGTTATAGAGCTGTTATATCCTTTGTTGTTTTAAAATGATATTTCATTGGTTATTCTTAATCCTATGCTCCAGGCAGCTGCTACAAATTGAATGGAGACATAAACAAGTTCAAACCTGTTTATCCTAGAATTACTAAACCTTGAAATCCCCAGATGACTGATCAGATTTTCAATGTAATAAAAATAAAACATCTGTTGACCACTCCCTAGGGACCAGGTACTAGCTTCAATGTTTAAACCATATTAGCTCATAATTCTCACAGAAACCCTATGAAGGAATTATTGTAGGGGCAGGAAGGCACGAGGCAGGCTCTCTGTGATCCGGGCAGATGGGTAAAGGAGGAGTCCTGGAGCCCACAGTGGCTTTTTAGGCTTTCAATGATCTTTTGTAGTGAGGCTACCAGGTACAGGGCAGGTAGGAGGGTGGGGGGGCTAGGAGTCTGGTAGGCCTCCTAGTCTCCCCCCACCCCATGAATCTTTACTCTTTCTGAGCTCTCTGGTGTCCTCTCGTGGCCTCTGCTGCACCCTACTACAAGGTCCTCTGTGACCACATTCCCTGTTTGTTGCTGCTGCCGCTGCTTATATCCTTGGCCTCTAGAACCAGGTGTGCTCCCTGACGCATGCCCACCCCCTGCTTCAGGTGCCCGCATGCCTGTCAGGCATGCCTGTAGGACTGAAGGGGTCTATCAGTGATGGGAGTGTGGAAAATCCGATCATTCTTTCATTTACCCTACAATCATTATTCACATTTTACAAATGAGGAAACTGGGGCTTAAAGGGGTTAAATAAACCTCAGAAGCAGGGTGGATGACCTGTTGCCTTTCTCATGAAGGACAGTAATGAACCAGAAAGCATACTATGGCAATGATTCCTATAGCACAGCCTTGGAAATTTGGAATATCTTCGTGATTTTGAAATTATGGAAGTTTTCCTAATATGTTAAAAAATACTCACCTTTTTAAGTTAAACAAATACTGTTTCCTTAGTTAAAATTGGTGCTTCATTGGTTATAAAAGGTAGGTTAGTTAGAATTAAGCAGTACTTTTTAAAATGGGTTGAGAAATGAAACCAGAACCTTAAATAGTGCGCTAAAGTGCCATTATAGAACGGGCAGTGTGTGCAGTCCTGGAAAATGTTAATTCATAAAGAATAATAGGAGTTAATGCTCTGCTTAGCATTTCAATGTCACAATTAAAAATTCTTCAGGATGGTTAATTGAATATTTTATGCTTCTAAAAGGGCCTTGATCCTCAGAATTGCATACTAATGCTTAAATTCCTTTTGTATAATACAGAATATCTTTAAAGAATTAAGCACTCATTTATATTTCAGACGAGGGCATTATATATTTTTTACTAACTTTTCTATGAAGGAAATATTGAATTAATGTGTTAACTTCAAATTTTGTGGATAGAGAGAATTTTGAAGTTTAAGATATCCATACAAATTATTATAACTCTCCCATGTAATAGAGTTCTTTTATATGGGCTTTTATTATTATTTTTCTAATTGTAATGTTACTGAGTTGTCATGAGCATGCAAAACATTACAAGCCCCAATTTTCACTTATTAATAATCTTATATGGCCCTTTACCTTTTCCATTTTGTAAGTTTTGAGTTTCTCTGCCTAGTCATTTTTCTCTTGATACTAATTAATGGAATTCTGGTACTAGCAATAAAACTGTAGATATTTTGAACTGCTAATGAAAAGTCTTAACAAGAGAAGGGTAAAATATTTCATCTTCCCACATATCTGAAGAAACACATATAATTTTATTTTTGTCATAAAACCTCTCTTGCAAATTTTATTTCTAACAAATAAGTCTTGTAAGATACCTGAATTTCCTGCATTGCTATGTTCAGTTGAAGTGAACTGTAACCTTTTAAAAAATATGTAAATCTTCTGCTCATCTTTTTTTTTTTTAAGATTTATTTATTTATGCATATAAGAGGTGGGGTGTAGGCCAGAGGATTCATCAGAAATAGAGTGGGGAGCAGAACAGGAGGATTGACTGAAATACACTGCCGAGGGGAGCAGCGGGTGTAACAGGAGAAGTCTGCTGCGCCATGTGAGTCAGCTGCCTGGTGGGGGATTGAACTGTGCTGCTTGTGGCTGCTGAGGCTGCTGATAGCTGCACAGTGCTGAGACTTAACCCCTTGCGCCACCAGGGAGGCCCTGTGCTGCGCATCTTATATAATAATTTATTGTTCTGAAAATAATATTTGAATCAACATTTGTGTTTCTGAAAGGTTAAAATACTCAAAAATTGAAAAGTTTAGAAAGGTTAAGTCAGAGGGAGTTATTGGTACTTCCTTAACTTTCATATCCTGAGAGGAAAAAAACTCTTTTGGATTCCTTACTTGAACAGAAAGTTTGAGTCTTAATTCAGTTGATCAGAACTACCTGCTAAATTTATGATTCTGTTTCACTGAGAGAGATTGAAAGGTTCTTATGAAATCATTGTGCTATTTGCAATGCGTGAAGTGCAGAGAGAAAAAGAAAACATTTACTGTTTATCTGGTGTCTGATTTAGGCACCAAATACCAGATATCCCTCAGTTGAAGAAGTGCTGCTTCTTAGGAAAACATGCTAGTTTGTAAACCTGCTATTTAGTAAAACAAGCTTAAGTTGGGAGACAAAGTTTGTGGTTGTATCTCTGAGGCAAGGTCACGCACAAGTCAGGGAATGAGCTCTCCATACAGATGGGGTTCTAGGTTGATGCTTTATTGCTGGTCCCAGAGTGCTTTGCATGGACTACAGCCTTGAAAGAGCTGGACAGCTGGAGAAGTTTTCTCCTTGGGAGTGAGAGCCTCTCTTTTGGTCTCTTCTCTTTCTAATTTGAGATGATTTTGTGTTATCTGACTTGACCTTCAGAAACAAAAAATATTTTGAGGAATTCCGAATTTTCCCACCTTATTATGAAATGTTCCCTCTCATTGTGATTTATAACTTTTGTCTCTATTTTCCTTGAAGCCCCTGGGAAAACAGAATTTAAAGCATAAAAATCAGACTGTCTTTAGCTCACTAAGGATCTTCCCTAAGGAAGAGATTGATAGCAAATTTTTTTTTTCCCTTTATTGTCTCTCATTCCCTCTGCAAAGAATCAGGAAAGAAAATGAGTAGCTGTTTTTTGAGACTTTCAGTTAACCAAGTGTGGATGGCTGGAATTTCAACTTTAAATTGAGAGTAACTCTAAGTTGAGCCTTGTAAATCAGAAAAATTTTAATGCACATCATTATGTCATGTGCTGTTGTAGAAATGCTAAGTAATTTTAATATGTATAAATCTCAGTCTTATTTCACTTATGGTATCATAGTGTTATTGGATGATAGATTGAGGTCAGAAAGAAAGAGCAGTATCTCAAACATTAGCTTGTGCTTTTATTTTTTTTAAAGATTTATTTTTTATTTATACATACAAGCTGGGTTACAGGCCAGAGACGTGGGGCGGCGAGAGGGTTCACCAGAGACAGAGCGGGTAGCAGAACAGGCAGATCAGAAATACACTGCTGAGGGGAGCAGCGGGCAAGGCAGGAGAGGTCTGCTGCACCATGTGGGATTCTCCCTGGCTGGGCATCGAACTCGCATCGCCGCTGCTGACAGCTCCACAGCGCAGCGCTTAACTGCTGTGCCACCAGAGAGGCCCAGCTTGTGCTTTTTTAAACTTACTTGGATTATCAGTTTTTATTTTCTTGTGAGGAGTACTATCTTTAAGAGTCAGATACCATAGTTTTTGAAGTACTTGTTGCATCTGTAATGCATTATTAGACCACTTGCAATGAGCAATATGAGATAGTTCAGGATAGTTATGTGGCATTTTCAGTCATTTAACATGAAGTATTGATTGCCACACAGTCAGCCCTATTTACAGTAGATCACTTGGTTATGAATATGGGACTTCAAAATAACTCATGTCAGTTATGAACATATCCACCATAAAACCTGACATTTGACATTTCAACTTTATATGTTGCTATAAATGTTTACTTTACAAAAAGGCTTGCCATAGGATAGCTAAGCATTGTGTTGCTAATTAATTTCAAATAATTAAAATAGATTTGTTTGAAATGTGCAATAGAAACTATTCTCAAACAGTAGTAATTCTATCTTTTAAAGACTAAATAGGGGGATTCCCTGGTGACATAGGGGTTAAGACTCAGCGCTATAACCTCAATGGCCTGGGTTTGATCCCTGGCCAGGGTGCTAGCCCACAGAGGTGCAGCAGACCTCTCCTGTTTTGCCTGCTGCTCCGTTCAGCAGTGTATTTCAGTGGATCCCCCTGTTCTAACTCCCAACTCTGTCTCTGATGAATCCTTTCACATACACCCCCTCCAACACTTCTAACCTACACTCCAGTTCTTGTATGCACAAATAAAAATAAATCTTAAAAAACAATAAAGACTAAATAGTGTTTATTTAAGGTAATCCAATAAGTTGAATAACCACTAATATGGTAAAAACTATAATAGAGGTAAAACTATTAATTGCAATGACAAGTATATTTTACTCTGTTATTTCTTTGATAATTTTCCTTTTGGGTTCTTATTTTGAATTTGGATTCAGAACACTGTGTGTGTGTGTGTGTGTGTGAGAGAGAGAGAGAGAGAGAGAGAGAGAGAGAGAGAGAGAGAGAGAGAGAGATGTAATCTCATTACATCATTCTTGGAATTTGTTTCTATTAATAACCTTTATTGTACTGAGTTGTAATTATAAACAAAAATAAACCCAATAAAGTAAATATCAGAGCAAACAAAAACCCCCACCAAACCTTCCCTCACCAATGGGATAACTGAACATAACTGAAACATCATTTGGAGATGTTATCTATTAAATAATAGCAAGGGGTTTTTCAGAGTTCTTCATTCTATGACACTTAATAGATATGAATGGTCCCAATTAGGAACTTTTGGATCTGAGTTATTGATAGATTTATAGCCTGGTGTGATAAAGCAGAAAGTAAGGGAGAAAGGTAGAGGATTGGGCTGATTGATAATGTGTCAAAGTGCTTTTATTGTTAATTTGCCAGGACGGGGACCACAGGCCCTCTGAAACTCTACCATGATTACTATTTTTGTGGTAGTTGTGGCAGGCACAACCTTGTATATCAGAGATATTTAATAAAAATTAAAAAAGTAAAATGCTAGGTGTATTGAAGTGATTTTTCAATAACTTACCATCTTTTCATTATTTTCTGATTGGGAAAATTGAGTTGCGGGGGAAGCTGTTTCTTTTCACATTTACCCTGATTTTCCTAATAAACCCATGTAGGTGTGGGTAATGGCCTAGGTCCATCCTAACTTGAGTTCTTTTGCTTTCCTATATTTGTACTTTACAGATAGAATAAACATGATAAGATTTTCTGATTTGATCTCTGAATTTTTTGTATTATATCCATAAAGTTGTTAGGTTCAGATGTAGAAATTAGGTTTGCTATGACAAGTAGGGTATTTTCTCTCTTTTAAACAGTTACTGTGCTTTGTGTCTAGTGCTTTGAATGACTGAATGACTATAGAACACGATACTTTATAGTAGTAGACAACTACTACTAGAGCAGATATTAATTGTTTGCAGTGTTGTATAGAATTACTGGTAAGATCAAAAGGGATTAAGATGATATACCATCCTATAAATGAAAAAATTAAAAGAATTTTAACTCATCCCTTTTGGACAAATTCCAAGTGTCTTGAATCAAGAGACAGTGTGGTAGATGGAAGAGACAGTGTGGTAGATGGAATGATCAGAAGGACTGCATTTGAGTCTTGACTTTGTTTTCACCTTTTTGAACCTACATTCCTTATTTGAAAAATGAACATGAATAATATTATCTATACCAGCAAAATGTTGCCTGGATTATATTTATAATGCAAATTTAAGTGCTTTTATGAAATTGCTAAGAGCTTTGCAAATGGCTTTTATTAGCACTGCCACCAGACTTTCCTCCTTGATGCAGTTATTTCTCCTGTTTATGTCAGTACTAGGTAGTGTGATGATCATATTTGGAGATAAAGAGGTGGGACTAAAGTGAAATAGATTTTTTCTGCTCTGTGGGCACTTCTGTATGCTTCCTTTAGCCTTTCCATTTCCTTTAGATTTAGAGTTTGTGTGGATGAGAAAATTATTTCCTTATAAGATGTTGTTCAAACAACTTTATACAAATAGCCAGGAAGGTAGCAAACAACCAGTCTTATGAGTTTATCAGTTTAGCATATATTGCATATGACATATAATGACTGTCATCTGAAAAAGGAAGAGAGATAAATGATAAAATATGCAGTGATGGTGATGAAGGCAGCTGTTCTTTCTACCTCTTCCTGGATTAATATTCAGGGCAATTTTGGTATCTGTGGGTTTGACCTTTTAAGGGTCACAGGAGGAAACAGCAGGATAGGAATGAACAAGGAAGTCATTGAACATAACTGGTTTGTTCTTTGTCAGCTGATTAGCCAACTAAATGTAGGCCTTTTTGATAAGACAGCTAATCATAACTTGCAGGTTGTTACTTTAGAACTTTCTCCCCTAGACCCTGAGAAGTAATTACCTATGCTTCATATGTCATACCAGATTAAGTGTCCTTAACAAACTATTATGGAGCCTTCCTTGTGGCACAGGGGTTAAAGTATCAGTGCTATCAAGTCATGGCCAGCCACTGCATCAGATCTCTCCTGTCTTGCCTGCTGTTCCCCTCAGCAGTGTATTTCAATAGATCCACCTGTTCTGCTCCCCACTCTGTCTCTGATGAATCCTCTCACCCCCGCCCCCACCTCTGGCCTATGCCCAGTTTGTATATGCATAAATAAAAAAATAAATCTTAAAAAAAAACTGTTATGGATAGATCCAGTATTGCCCATGAAATACTACTTTATACCTACACATCCTGTACATATTTGCTTTTACATTTACACATTTTGTACACATAAGAGCCACATAAACTCTTTAGTATCAGTGGACATATGCCTTTCTTTACAGATCTGGGGAAATAAAAGACATTGCATAGTACATGGTGAGGGAAAGTAAACCCAACATGTAAATCTGGTTTCTCTCTAGATCCTTCTATCAGAGGAGGAAAGTTGGACTAGCAAATTAATAATTGACAATATTCAGATATTATAAGTGATCTAGCAGATCAAATGATCTATTCCCTCTCCTCCTTTGATGAAAATTATGTTAATGTGAGTTTGTGTAGTTATAGTGGATTTCCTTTCTCATTCCTACTAATAGATTAAACCATCATTTTTCAAACATTTTAGCTTGTGACCTATAGTAAGAAAGCACTTAATATCATGACCCAGTACACAAAACCTAAACCTAAATATATAATATAATTTTAAAAAGTGGATCTTATGATTCATTAATTATTTGCAAAGCATAGTTTGAAAAGCACTTTACTAATTGAAAACCAGATAGCTTAGGTCTTATGCTCATTTTCTTATACTCAATTCTGACTCCCTTTGAAAATAAGACTAAAGCAGGAATGGTGAAGACTGAATTCCTTTACTATCTATACAGTTAAGATTTGTTGGGTCAAAGAGTCTGGTCCTAACTCATTTGAAAGATCAAAAAATAAGATAAAACCATTTAACCAGATAGGCTTAGAAACCTATTGGGAAAAAAACAGTTCCTGATAAAACTCCTTCTCCTCCTTTTTTTCTCCTCTCCTTTCCATCTTACGTGGACATATGTGTTATATTGAGAGGGGGAAGCTTGGAGAAAATTAATAAAGTGACTGTAATGTGGAACGTAGAAGAACTTCATGAAAGCTTCTATGTCAAGGCTAAGACCGTATCTTTTATCTCCATGGTGTAAGGTATGCAGTGACCAAAAAAATCCCCAATGCTTCTGTTTCTGACTAAATTTATGTTACCCAGGACCTTTCGAGCCATTGTGAAGAGGGGAGTATTTTGTGGGGCAAGAGATGTGGGTCTTTGTACCCTCGAGAGGATAGATGATTTTTCTCTTCCACCTTTAAACTTCTATGACACTTACTGTTTGTTTTAGACAATTTAGTTCTTTCTTATGTGCTCTTTGATGATAGGCTCTAATTATTTAATAGTTAGGAACTGTGTCTCTTCCAGTAAATTTCTTGAGAACACCAGTAATTAATACTTTACCTTGCTCTAGATAACTAGACTCCCCCCAAATACTTCCTTCTATTTTATGGAGGGGAAGGAAGGAATAGTAGGTCCTTTGCTCCATCCACTATGGTACAGATAGTTCCTATGTGGGACTGCGTACTTTCTGTAGCCTCCTAGATAAAGCTGAGGCAGGGATGTCTATTACACTGTTTACTTTCAACACATTTTAATCATTAAGGTCTTCAAGTAATTTATTCCACAAATAATTATTAGATTTGTTAAATGTCAGGGACTATGTGAAGGATATAACCATGAGTAAAATATTAAGGAACTCACAGTGTATCCTTTCTACCATTTATTTTCATTTTATTATTTATTTTATTATTGTTATTTATGTCTTTTACATTTTGTATTCCCCTTGGGCAGCCCAGCACCAATTCACCCATGATCCATCTCTATGGTCCCCTGTATTCTCCTCTCTTCCATTTTGTGCCCTT
>PVIJ01020650.1:0-20455 GCA_004024925.1 Scalopus aquaticus | reverse complement strand
AAAAAAAAAAAAAAAAAAAAAAAAAAAAAAAAAAAAAAAGTCTAGTTCTTAAAAGATAAAGTACTGGTAAAGAGTGGGGTCAGGTTATTCCTATATTAGATCACTCAAAAGAGTCAAAAATAACAATTCTCACATCACATCACATCACATCACATTGCAGCTACGTTTCCATAAGGTGAAATATCTCTAGATAAGATTCTGGCATTCAGTTAATTTTGTTGTTTTTTTAATAAGATTTGAAGACACCATCCTTCTGTTTTAGTATATCACATACGTATTATAAACCAAAGCAGCTTTGATAAAAAAAATATTGTTCTTTTTCACATGTACTTTGATTCTCTTATTTTTATCTAAGCCTACATAGCTGTGTCTGAATACAGGAATAGCTGAGTTCTTAAAAATATAAATTTAAAGACTCATCTGCTGGTAATCTGATTCACTAGTTCCAGAGCATGTCCAGGGATCTAGATTTATAAAGAGTGCCTAGGTGAACTCGAGGAAAGTTTTGGAAACATTGCAATAAAGAATAAATGAATTGGGGCCTCCCTGGTGGCACAGTGGTTAAGCAGCGCAGCGC
The DNA here is from genome assembly GCA_004024925.1 of Scalopus aquaticus. Classification (NCBI taxonomy): domain Eukaryota; kingdom Metazoa; phylum Chordata; class Mammalia; order Eulipotyphla; family Talpidae; genus Scalopus; species Scalopus aquaticus. The sequence continues at coordinate 19,878 of PVIJ01020650.1, read as the reverse complement.
TGTGGAGCTGTCGGCAGCAGCAACCCGAGTTCGAAGCCCGGCCGGGGAGAATCCCACATGGCACAGCAGACCTCTCTTGCTTCGCCCGCTGCCCCCCTCAGCAGTGTATTTCTGTCGATCTGACTGTTCTGCTCTCCACTCTGTCTCTGGTGAACCCTCTCGCCACCCCACGCCTCTGGCCTGTACCCCAGCTTGTATGCATAAATAAATACTTAAAAAAAAGAACAAATAAATTAAGCAAGGGATACATTTTCTAGCTCATAATTTTTGAGAAGAAATGTTTATTTTCTTCATGCCATGGCCACTGGGTAAGACTCTGCTCTTTTAGTACAAGTCCCTGAAGCCCAGGAATAATTTCTCCACTGTCACTGGACTTACAAAATTATACTTGATGGGAAAAATGGTTGACAGTCATCCTTGTGTTGAGCTCATTCTGGCCTTCCATTCCTGCTTCATATCCTTGGGAAAAGGAAAATAAATGCTCAAGCAGCCTTGGAGAACTAACTTTCACTTATAACTGCTTTCCTTATAAAAGGAGACTTCCTTTTATAAACAAGGTCCCATAATAAGCCATTTCAAAAGTTTCCAAATATAGCCAAGGTGCCTCGGGTAGATTTGGAACTTAATTAGGTCTAGCAAAACACACTTCCTTTAGATTTGTCTCTCTGGACAAGGGAGTTGGTGATTATTTTCCTGGAATTTTGGTCTTTGTTTTGACTAACAAAATCATAGTTAACAGGTAAGAAACATAATATTAATTAATTGAAAGATGACATAAGTGCCTGGTATGTGGATTTTCAGTCTATGTGGACACCCATTTCTGGTTTCCTCTTCTTTTCCTAATATGAGATTCAAACTAATACAAACTCAGCATAGAGTATATCACAGTCAAATGGTAGCAGAGAAGTGACTTTATAATGAACAGGAAACATAAATCCTAACAAATACAAGCACTCATACATCAGCTGTGCCTTGGCAGATAGTCATTAAGCTTCAGAACATGTGCATCTTTGGAAAGAAGTTTTAAAAAAGATTTGTCAGTTGAAAGGTAATGTTCTACTTTTTTTCAGAATATGCTAACCTCTTTTACTCTGTACATATCTAGATCTGCTCCTTCTTAGGGAAAAAGCTGAAATAAACTAAAATAAATTAAATGGGTCACAATTCCATTGAAACCACAATTAACTCATCAATTTAGGAACCGGAAACTGAGTAAGAGCAGTGGAAGTAGTTCAGGATCCTAAGTTTGCGTTTCTAAACTTGATACTGAATTATAATTGTGTGTCTAAAGTTTTAGTTCCCAAATAAGATGACAGGAGAGATCTGTAAGTCTTACTCCCTAGCACAGAGCTGGTACTCCCTATACTTTAGTTGAATAAATAATAACTGACATTAATTGAACACATGGTATAAGCTACATTCTGTGTTAAGGACTTTAACTTGTCTTATTATCTTATCCCACCCTACCAGCAACCATGTAAGTAAGTGCCATCATCACCATCATCATCATCATCATCATCATCATCATCATTATCATCATCATCATTATTCTTATTGCCATATTATAGATGGGGAAATTCAGTCTTAATAAAGTTAAGTAAATGTTCAATCTAACATGATTACTATGCATCATCATATTTGTCACCTATTTAGAAAGTGATAGAATGAGGATTTAAATTCTAGTAATTTGACCCTAGACTCAAAACTCTTGAACATTTCTCTCTACTCTTCATATAGATATCGATTCACTTGGGCAATATCAGCGATTCAGTATCTGCTCAAAACCGCTCCTCTCTCTAAACTCAGAGGACTGTCAAGACCAAATCTGTTTAAATACTGACCTGTCTTGGAAAAGGTTGCTTTCTCAACCTGGGGTCTTAATCTTACTCTTTGGCTTATATTAATCACTAAGGATTATTTTGGACAAATTATGGACCATTAAAATTTCTCAAAGATTTGTGTGTGTTTTCTTTTAAGAGAAATAAGTATTTTCTTAATACATTCAATCCTTATAATTATAAAGTAAAATTAACAATAAATCAATCAAACTGATTTTCTGATTAAGGTTCGAAGTACAGCATAAATGTGACTATTTCTCATGAAACACCACAAATAACTTTGCAATGTTAGTTCTACAGATTTCATTCTAGTTACAACTTAAACAGGTAGTCCTATAAATTACTATGAATCCTGACCCCAGTGTCTAATATCTGCACTTCTGAAATAAAATCCACAGAATTCTTTTAAAAAATTATTTCTGTACTTTTCAGGAAATTACATAGGCACCAGGAAAAAGGCATGATTTTTGTGTTTGCTGGAAAAGCAAACAAACAGACACACACTGAAGAAAGCACTCACATTTCCAAGTAGACAGAGAAAATTCAAACATTAAATGTTTATGAAATAGATGGATTTTTATAACCAATTGAATTTAAAAAGAAAGTGAAGTTTTATAGGAACAGGAAATTAACCTCCTAGATATGTTTCATGGGACTTTCCTATAAGTTTTGATCCATCACATATTTTCTTTTTTTTTAAGATTTATTTTATTTTTGCATACAAGCTAGGGTACAGACCAGAGGTGAGGCAGTGAGAGGGTTCACCAGAAGCGGAGTGGGGAGCAGAACAGGCAGATCGACCGAAATACACTGCTGAGGGGAGCAGCAGGCGAGGCAGGAGAGGTCTGCTGTGCCATGTGGGAATCTCCCTGGCCCAGGCATTGGACTCAAGCTGCAGCCACTGACAGCTCCAGAGGGCTGTGAGAACCCGTTACACCACCAGGGAGGCCCCACATCATATATTTTCAACAATTGACTATTGGGCCTTATTTATCTCCATTTCTCTGTGCCTACCATAGCTCCTGTATAAGGAGAATGAATAAACATACTGACTTATCCAGGATCTGAGAAACATAATATCTAATACAGAGACAGATAGGAAATAACCATAAGGTCTATCTGAAATGTATTTTTGCTAAAATTAGAATTAGTTTTACATGTTATTGTTTGTAAAGTAAAATTCTTATGTCATACCACTTAAAACAAGATCTTGATAACCTAGATGGTCAAATTCCTGAGAGAATATTACTTAATTCAATTCACTGTCTAACAAGGTCATAAGACCTCTTAATATCCACAGGCTCATACTCCAAGTACTTTGAGAATTCCCAAATTCTATCAAACTGTTAGTGGGCAGGCTGAAGGACACCCTAGAATCGCAAACCTGCCTGTTCTAAATGAGCTCTGCCATCTGCCACATAAAGACAAAACTTACTCTTAGTCTGTAAGACCTTGAGTAGAAAAGAATTTTAATACTATTAGTGTATAATAGAAAGACAATTAGTGTGTATTAGAACAGAAAGAATACAGTTAAAATACTTTCAATGAAACACCCAAAGTTACCCACCCGCTCATGGGTAAAGGCCCAGCCAATGGTTGGCCCAAAGCAGAACCACTGAGGCCCAAAAACCTGACACAAGTCTAAGACACCTTTTGGCAGGAAAACATGGGAAAGAGACAGAAGGGGCCAGGCAAGTCTGGAAGGAAAAGAGTAAAATTAAAATACAAGTTAAGATAAGGGCTGCCATTTTCAGCCTCTCTACAGGTCTCTCTGTCTCTGTCTCTTTCACATGTCTCTTTCATTGTTCTCCAACCCCCCACCCAAGGTCCCTGGTATAAATCCAAGGCCGAAAAAAAAGCGTGACTTCTTCTCAATTACTCTCTGCTCCATGTACCTCCTCAAGTCTCCTAATAGTCTTCTTTTTCTAGCTCCTTCTCTCCCAAGCCTTCATTAGCTCCCCCCTGCTGTTCAACTCCACCCTTCCTGGGGTGGGGCAGGGAATCTGGAATCTCCCCTTTCTATGATATCACACTGTTGCAAAACAACATCTACATATGATATCCCCACCATCTAGTTATTCCATGCTTTTTTCTATTGTCTCTGTCTATTCTGGCTATAATAACAAAATATCATAGACTGGGTGGCTTATAAACAGTAGACATTTACTTGTCACAGTTCTGAAAGCTGCAAGTCTGAGATCAGAGCACTAGTATGATCAGGGGAGACTCTATTCTGGTCACATGCAAACATCTCATGTGTCCTCACAGGGCCTGAGGGGCTAGGGAGCACTTAGGAGACGTCTTCAGATGCTGGTAGTTCCATTCATTGAGGTTCATCCTCTTGACTTGCTCACCTCCCAAAGGCCCTACCTCCTAATGTTATCACCTTTGGGGGAAAGAATTTCAATATATGAACTGTTGGGGGGGAAGAGACACAAACATTCAGATCATAGCAACTGTTTTCTTAGTTCCATTACTATGAGTAGCAGGTATTTTACTCTTGTCCTGGACACAGAGCTTCTCCCACTAAGCAAGAGAATCTCCATGTCATGACACGGGGTGTGAGGCCAGGTGGTCTAGGTTTCTGCACAGAAACACTGCAGCGAAAGGTTTCAGTTTGTGCTGTAGAGCAGTAACCTTAGTGACAAATAGCTGCTATCCATGAAACCACTAGTTGTTAGGTTGAAACCGTGATTATAAAACCAATGAATGCAAAAGACTCCCATACTAAAGTACACATGACAAATATACACTCTCTTCGACCTGAACAAACATTCTCTGTGGATTAGGATTTCTATATAAATGCCAGTCTTAAGGAGAAAAAAAAAGCGCAACTAAGAGGGGTTTATCTTTCATCATAATTACTTCTTTAGTAATCATAGCTCATATAATTGCTTGTTCCCTAGATACTGGCCACTTATTTGGTGACTACATAATTACTGATTAAAAATATAACAGTCTATTATTTCATTACTATTATTATGTCTTCATCTAGGGAACATAATTTCCTTTAAGCAAAGCACGATATAGTAAGAAGATATTTGACTGTGAAAAATGTAGATATCCTGTGTAAAAGAGCTCACTGTTGATTATCTTACATAGATCATCCTTATCTGCATTTTTGAAGGCAAGAATTGTTTTCAAATTCCTACTGATGCTGTCATCTCTTTGGCTTAATTAAGCACTTCATTAACTTGAATGGGGTATATGTATCTGCAAGCATCAGCAGAGGTGACCTTTACATCTAAACTATTATATCACAGCGTTCTAAGGAAAAAACAAAATTAGCAATTTCATTAAGAGGGTCAAACTTGTGCTTATCTTGATCTTTTTTCCCCAAGATTTATTTATTCTTGCATACAAGCTGGGGTGCAGGCCAGAGGTGTAGGGTGGTGAGAGGGTTCACCAGAGAGGGTGGGAAGCAGAACAGGCAGATGGACTGAAATACACTGCTGAGAGGAGCAGCAGGCCAGGTAGGAGGGGTCTGCTGCACCATGTGGGAATCTCCCAGGCCAGGGATCTAACTCACGCCTCAGTTGCTGACAGCTCCACAGCACTGTGCTTAACCCATTGCACCACCACGGAGGCCCTGCTTGATCTTTAGCATTATTCTAAGAGGTGAAACAGTCCACTGCCAGGAAGGGTGGGAAAACTGGATTATAGAGGTTGTGATTTGCTTTTATCTCACTCTTTGGAATAAACTGAATGTCTGGAGACCCTTATTGACATAAATATGAAGCAATTTCTAAAAAGAAATGTGAATAGTTTTGCAATTACCAACCATTTTTGATGATCGACTTCATGCTTTGGTCCACTATTGACCCCATTCACTCTTTTTAGTCTAAGATTCATAGGAAGTTAAGGATGACTTGGTTGCAGTAAGACTTTAGGTGGCAAAGATGGCAGGCTACTTTATAGTCAATTAGCCTCCCTCAGTAGATTCAAATTCTCTTATTTTCTTCTGGGAAATTTCTACTGTCCACTCATAAATTAACTATCTCTAATTTCAGCTACAGCCAAGATGCATGTAGTTTTTTAATCAGATCACCTATTCTAACAGGCACTTTTTACCTAGCCATAGAAAATAACAGCAAACCCTTAAGATTCCAATAATACTTAAAGTTCCTGGATTCCAAACAATGCTTAAATATTCACAACTGTCCCAGTCTGGTTCCATGTCTATTGCTCTGCATATTTTACTAAAGGATATGCCAGCAAAAAGGAGTTTCAATTATTAAAATGCTACTAGAATGGTGGTTATTTTGTTTCCATTACAAAGCCCGGTGCTTATGAAAAAACAACTTCATGAAAGGCAGTGCTTGTGAACTGGCTATATAAAGGAGGTGAAGGAAGAATAAAGCAATAGAAGGTGACTTTCCAATAGGAAATATTGCCTCATACCAGTAGGTAGAAGTGGGATTTCTGAACTCAAAAACATCAATACGGCAAAAATTACTCTAGGTCGTTTACATAGTGATAGATGGGCTTTGGGTTGAAATGGTTTTGCAAATGAGATTGCCTCAAGCAGTAAAAGCAAACAGGAACCCCATATTTCTCTGACCCTTTTCGTCAAACCAAGCTATTAAAAAGTAAATTTGCTTTGTGTCACTGCTTAACAACACAGTGTCTCAGATCAGCTTATAATGCAAAAACTGTTGTTCATCCTTTTTTTTCACAACTTTAAAACAAACTTCCAATGATTAAATAAACTATAATTAATGAGTGGCATTTATTATTGAGCATATTCATTATTTTCTAGTAAGATATTGATATTCATATCTTTCTTCAGTTGCATGTTACTATGCTGTGACTAATAAAGATTCAGCTCTAAAAATAAAAAAAATAGAAGTACTCCTGAGAAGAGTGATTTCTATTACCTTTACACAACACACATTCTGATTAGACGACAAAAGACCTAAGGTTAATGCTGGAGAAATATTGTTTTGGAGATTATAAAACTGAGTGATGTCTACCACCATTATCACTGAGATCATCAGCACCCTATTTATCAGGTACTGGACAGTGAGACCCAGCATTGCAGACTTATTTCCAAAACAGCATCACCATAATTGTACTGACACACAGAAGAGAAGACATGAGCATAGAGGAGAACATCAGAAATATACATGATTTCATTGTGGAAAGTTAGTTCTTGGCTGTGTCCTGAAAGAAGGAAACAATATTCTGCCAGCAGAGCGCTTCAGGGGACCATGATACCTACAAACCAGGGGAGTGAATAGGCAAAATAGCACAAATTATCGTCAGTGAGATGGTGGCAACTATAAAAATAGAGACTTTCAAAATGTGTGTGACATCTGGTTTTAGCTGGAGATGTAGAGGGTGTGACATCACTCCCACTCTAACAACAAGGAGAAGTCTGGACAAACAGTAAATAAACAACTTTTCTTAAAATCCATGAGAAAACTGAGGTTAGAGAAAACCAACTAAGATGAAATCTGGGAAAAGAAAGATAATTCATAAAGCAACACAAGCCAAGTATTTGCTTGCCTGGCACAAATACTGAAGGAACCACATAAACTGGTAAGATTTAGTTAAAAATGTTTTTTAAAAAGAAATTGCTAATGACTAATTGTGCGCTACCAAGAGGAGTTAAGTCTCTGAGGATGTAAAATAATGGGATTTTCAATCTTTTGTAGAATTTATCTCCACAAAGTTTGGTAAGAAATCTGGAAAAGCTGGTGGCACAGCGGTTAAGCGCTGCGCTGTGGAGCTTTCGGCAGCGGTGACGCGAGTTCGACGCCCAGCTAGGGAGAATCCCACATGATGCGGCAGACCTCTCCTACCTCGCCCGCTGCTCCCCACAGCAGTGTATTCCTGATCTGCCTGTTCTGCTCCCCGCTCTGTCTCTGGTGAACCTTCTCGCCGCCCCACACCTCTGGCCTGTACCCAGCTTGTATGTATAAATAAAAAATAAATCTTAAAAAAAAAATCTGGAAAAGCTTCATTGATACAACCAACTGGGGGAGGGACACAGTAATCCTCATACATATGTACGCACCGAACAGAGATTCCAACTACCTGAGGCAAAAACTAATGGAATTAAAAATAAAAATAGACAAATCTACAACTGTTGTTTGAACACTCTTCTCTCAGTAGTTGATAGAACAAGTATGTAGCTAATAAGTAGGGATATTGATGACCTGAACAATATGATCTGCCAAGTTGACCTAATTGACATTTATAGACCATCCCACCCAAGAACTGATAATAGACATTCTTCTTATGTGTGCAGGGAGCATTCGTCACTACAAACCATATTCAGAGACATAAAGTAAATCTTGACAGAATAGAAATCACACAAAGTATATTCTAAGATAATGGCATTGAAATCTAAATCAGTAATAACATAAATGGAAAATTCCCAAGCATTTGGAAAGTAGCATAATCATAATTAACACACAGATCTTGGTGCAAGTGCCAAGGAAACAATAAGAAAACAAACAACTTGATAAGAATGGGCAAAAGATCTGAGAAAACGTATCAGAAAATAATTATGGATGGCAAAAAAACATATAATAACAAAAAAATAAAATGAACATCATTTAATAATTTAGGAGAGTCAAATTAAAACCATAATGAGACACCACAATACACCTATCAGAATAATTAAACAAACAACAAACTGGTAATAGCAAATGAAGGGAAGGAAGTGAAGCAGCTATCACTATTATATATTACTTGTCGGTATATATGAGAGTGTTGCAGTCACCCTGGGAAATCACTTGGAATCTTTTATGAAGTTAACCATTCATTCATCATACAACTCAGCAAAACCACTCCTAGGTATTTATACAAATGAGGTAAAAACTTAAGCTCATGCAAAAACCTATTAGCAGCTTACTTAATATTTGCAGAGTTATTTACAATTTCCCCCATCTAGAAAGAATTCAACTGTCTTTCAGTCAGTGAATGGACAAACTGGTACACCCATACATGCAATGGAGCATAACTTGGCAATAAAGCAGCATGAGTTGTTGATTCATGCATTGAGGATGGATGTTAACTGTATTTTTCTAAGTGAAAGATGTTAGTCCCAAACAACTTCACATGATTTTATTTATATTACATTGTAGTAAAGGCAAAACTATAGTGAAAGAAAGTGATCAGTTGTTATCAGATTGGAGGTGGAGTGAGGAGCTGTCTACAAAATTTCAGCAACTTAGATTTATAGGAAGTCTTGTATAATACTATGATAGTGGATTCATGACTCTGATTTGTCAAAACTCACAGATGTGTATATCACAAAGAGAGAATTTTACTCTATTGGAAAGAAAAAAAATATGTGGAGGAATCCAAAATAAGATGCAGACTATGACAAATAAATCTAACTGTATTACAAACGTATGCATAATCACAATGAAGAAGCTGGGAAAGAACATTGCTGACCTAAGCAACTTGGGAAAACAGATTTTGGCTAGATATTATGAGGCTAAAGATAAAAAGAACTGTATGCAAGCATGGTACACAAACATAGAATTCTAATTTGTCAGTCTGTTTCTCACAGAGTTCAGGTTAGCAACTCTAAAACAATTTTAAATGTGCATTATGGTGCCTCCCTGGTGGCAGAAGGTGTTAAGTCTCAGCACTATGAAGCTATCCACAACCAGTGCAGCATGAGTTCGAGACCAGGCCAGAGAGTTTCCCAAATGGTGCAGCAGACCCCTCTTGTCTCACCTGCTGCTCCTCTCAGCAGTGTATTTCCTTCCATCAGCCTGTTCTGCTCCCTACTCTGTCTCTGGTGAACTCTCTTGCCGCCCCACACCTCTGGCCTATCCCCCAGCTTGTATGCATAAATGATTAAATCTTAAAAAAAAAAAACAATGCCCATTATGGTTGAACAAACACAGAAATTTTATGTAATGATATCATGGTGTCAATTTTGGAGAATAGAATTAAGCTACAAAAATATAATAAGAATACTAGAATGAACTTTGTGGTGCTGGATCGCAGTTCAATTTATCATGTTCATTTTCATAGATAGAAAGATAGATAGAAATATTAATTAAAGTTATATAAATGCATTCGTGTACTACATTGTTAGCTCTCTGCTGAAAGGACCCTGAAACAGTGACCCTCTAGTAGCAATCAGCACATCTATTGCCCAGATCTTAAATTCTGAATAAAATTCTCACCTAAAAGGAATCAGAGATTATGGGAGAAATTTCTGATTATTGGATGGGGACAAGGAAGATATTGCATGAACCTGGAACATCTTTCTGTGCTCAAAAGTATGACAGTGCATCACCACCACCTTGCCCCCAAATCCATGGATCATATGAAAAGGACACAGAAGCTAAACAAACAAAAAAAGCATTCCAATGACCAAAGCTGGAACAATTTTTAGCAGTAAAATAAATAACAATAGTTACGAATTTGAACACAAAGAATAAAATAGATATCCATGAGTTCATATAGATATAAGCCAGTATTGGAATAAATAAATGAGGAAAAAGAGGCAACTTACTTATAGATGAATTCCAATCAATAAATATAGCATAAAAGTTACTATTATATTACTGTGGCGATAATTGTAGTAGGCAAAAAGCTATCAATGAGTGCCAAACCTGTGGGTGAAATCTTGAGGTAAAACAGGACATTTGCATAAACTCAAAATATTTAATAATTGCAATAATTGTAACACATGTCTACATATCACTACTTCAGAAGGCAGAACATAAGTCCCCTAACCTTGAAAATGTGTTTGACTTAGTGACTTGTTTACAGGGAATATTTTCCTCTTTACAAATAAAAAAAATACATAAAGTGGAAACAGTAACTTGAAGTGGGAAAAGAAAATCCATGGCAGACACCACCTTACTCAAGTAGTCAAGGACAACACCTCCAGAAATAGGACATGTTGATAGCATGTGTCTCTGATGTGAGGTGATGCAAAAGATATTCTTCTCCCAAACCCATAACTAAAGGTTAATCACAAGAAAATATCAGACAAATGCCAATCAAAAGTATCAAGATCATAAAAAACAAGACGGAGGAACTTTGAGAGGCTGGAGCAGAGTAAGGAAAAATGAGAACAATTTGTGGTATCTTCAATTGGATCCTAAGATGAAATGAGACCACTATAAAAGAAACATCGAAAATATAAATCAAGTTTGCAATTTACTTAACATTTACATTAATTTTTAAAGATTTTATTTATTTTTGCATAGAAGACTGGGGTGTAGGTTAGAGGTGCAGAAAGGGGTAAGAGGATTCCCAGAAACAGAGCGGGGAGCAGAAAGGGCAGATCTACTGAAACACACTGCTGAGGGGAGCAGCAGGTGAGACCGAAGAGGCCTGCTGCACCATATGTGGCTCAGTTCCCTGGCACTGGGATTGAACTCAGGCTGAAACAAGTAGACCGTTGTGGTAGAAGCACTAAGACTTAACCCCTAGGCCACCAGGCAAGCCCTACTTTAATTATTGATCAAGTACATTATTAATTATATGTAATATATTTATGATAATGCCTTAATATTTTTTTAAGATTTATTTACTTATGTATATAAAAGATGGGGTTGTAAGTATGGGTGTGGTGTGGGGTTGGTGAAAGGTGTGGGCTTGGTGAAAGGATTCACCCGAGATAAAGTGGAGAGCAGAACAGGCAGATTGAAATATACTGCTGAGGGGAGCAGTGGGTGAGGCAGGAAAGGTCTGTTGGGCCATGTGGGAAGCTCCCTGTCTCGGGATAGAACTTGGTCCTGCAGTGGCTGAGGAGAGCTTCATATTGCTAAGATTTAACCCCTTGCACCACCAGGGAGGCACTAATATCATTTTTAATTTTGATAATTTTACCATGGTTAAATAAGATTTCAAGAGCAGGAGATTCTAGGAGAAAGGTTTGCCAGAACTTTGCAACCCTTCTCTATGTCTAAATATTTTTTTCTTTTTTTTTTTTTTAATACATACAAGCTGGGGTACAGGCCAGAGGCATGGGGTGGTGAGAGGGCTCACCAGAGACGGAGTGGGTAGCAGAACAGGCAGATCAGAAATACACTGCTGAATGGAGCTCCCATACGACCCAGCAATACCTCTTTTGGAAATTTACCCAAAGGACACAAAAGCACTAATCCGAAAGGATACATGCACCCGTATGTTCATTGCGGCACTATTCACAATAGCAAAGGTATGGAAGCAACCCAGATGTCCAAAAATAGATGATTGGATCCAGAAGATGTGGTACATATATACAATGGAGTATTATTCAGCATGGAAAGAAGATAAACACATGCAATTTGCCGCAACATGGATGGAATTAGAGGGAATCATACTCAGTGAAATAAGCCAGAAAGAAAAAGAAAAATATCGAATGGTTTCACTTATAACAGGACTATAGGGAGGCCGGGTGGGAGAGAGAGACTCAGCGGTGGGGGAGGGAGGAGGGGAGGATAACGGCACAAAATGGAAGAGAGGAGAATACAGGGGACCATGGAGATGGATCACGGGTGAATTGGTGGTGGGCTGCCCAAGGGGAATACAAAATGTAAAAGACACAAATAACAATAAAAAAAAAAAAGAAATACACTGCTGAGCGGAGCAGAGGGCAAGGCAGGAGAGGTCTGCCGCGCCATGTGGGATTCTCCCCGGCCGGGCGTCGAATTCGTGTCGCCACTGCCGACAGCTCCACAGCGCAGCGTTTAACCACTGCGCCACCGGGGAGGCCCTAAAATTATTTTTTAACAAAAACATAAGAATATATTTTGTAAGTTAACCAAAAAATTTTTTCTGCAGAAAATATATTTTAAAAAAATTTTAAGGTAGTGTTTTTTTCTTACATTATTGTTAGTTTTTGGACGATGTATGATTTCTCACCTCAGGTGTGGTCACCATAGTTCACCCACCACCAAAGCACCCATATTCCATCACCATATTCCCTTGGGCTCTTTCCCCCATTGCTTTCCCTCCTCTGACTCTCCTGCTTCCTCCCCTAGTTGTCTCATATCTATGTTGAGCTTTCACGATTTGTCTTTGACCCTTTGTTTTTTCTATACTCCATATATTAGTGAAACCATTCGATATTTATCTTTCTCCTCCTGAAATATTTTGCTTAGCATCAACTCTTCCAACTCCATCCATGTTGCTGCAAATGGCATGAGTTTATCTATTTTGATTGAATAGTATTCCATTCTTTTTTTCTCTATCTGTATATATGTATGTGTGCACACACACACATATATGTATGTGTGCATATATGTGCATATACACATGTATGTGTATATGTGTGTGCATACATATTTGTACATGAACATATACATATATGCACATACATGTGTGTGCATACATACATACAGATAGAAAAGAATGGAATACTATTCAATCAAAATCATGTATGTATGTATGCACACATGCCTATATACATATTACATACATACACACATACCTACCACATCTTCTTGATCCACTCACCTGTTCTGGAGCACTTAAATTGTTTCCATATCTTAGCTATTGCAAATAGTGCTGCAATAAACATGGGAGTGCAGGTTTCCTCTTGAATTAGTGTTTCTGTGTCCTTTACCAAAATAATTTTATCATACATTGTATAGTATCCTGAAAAATGCACAGAAGTGGAGTATGTCTTTAGATGTTAGAAAAAATGTTCATAAGAACTAACAGCCTTAAACAGAGATTTGGTCCCCAGTTATCTGCTGAGAACTTGTAACCTACAGGCCATTGCACTAATGTGAAAGATACAAATTGAATCATATACAGACTCAGCTTTGATAAGACAACAAATTTCAGATATTTAAGAGCAACACAAACAATTTTAATTCAATATAATATGATAGAAGTCAAGAGAAGGGAGCAATTTATTCAGTGAGGGAATTAAAAGATTTGTAGAGGAGAGGACTTTTAAGCTGGCTGGGTGTTATGTTGTCCAATGAATGCAGAAATTCTCATCTGCTCTCTGCTTTCATTGCTTTAATGTATACCTTTCCTTTCCTGATAATTCAATCTCCAAGCCCTCTTCGTTTTACCATCCAATTTTCTCTCCTTTCATCTTTCTCTTCTTCTATATCCCTGGTCACTGTCCACATCATCTCTTACTGGCACAGATGCAGCAGGTTCTTAATAGGTTTACCTGTCTCTCTCTCTTCACAATGTCGCCAGGGTGACCTTTTTAAAATAGAGATGAATTATCCCTCATTTGTTCCAAAAATGTTTATCAAATGCCTACTGCATACCAGTGACGGATCTCAGCTTGTTTAAAATATTTCAGTCAAACTTCCCAATAAATGTACCAGGAACCGGAATAGCAAGAAGGGAAGGGCATGAGAAAAGAAAGATCAAAGGGAGGGATGAAAAATGAATCCAAGGAAAGGAGACAAAGAGGCTTGTAAAATAAACCTCAGAGTGATCTATGTGTCATTCTGGGTGACACGTGGGGTGCCAGGAGGTGACACTGTGAAGAGTTCAGGGTCAAAATGAAACACACGTAGAGAAAGGAACAAAAATTTTAAATACAACTAATTAATCCTCACAAGAATGGTCTGGAGACTATAGATGTTTGACAATCAACCCTTAGCACTAAAAGAACAGTATCTGAAGTCAGAATAGAGGTGATAACTAAGACTTGAGCCATTTTCTTAGAATTGCAAATTTACTCCCTAAAGACACAGAAGGTACTTGAATCTAGACTTGGCAATAGGACTCTGAATTTAAATTTACTTTAAGATTTTTATTCAATGGGTTCATTAATCAAATTGTATTGATATTATCAAATGTCAGCATCATTCATCAATATTACTCTTTAGTAAACTTATTATGCCCTGTGTCAGGTAGTTTTTCATTATTTAAAAGCAAAATAAATTTGTCTTTTATGGACATGAAAGCTTGGAGAGGGAGAAATAATTACATAGAAATACAGTTATATTTTAAAAAATGATCTCCAAGTTCCTTTCACTACATTAACTCTCCTGAGTTATAACTGGAAATGTGTTACATCTTAAAGCATGGAGGCAGCATTCCTTAGAAACCTGCATATTCATTTTCCTTGTCAAAAACTTTGATACATCATATGTATATCTTTTCAATTTGTCCTCACTCACATTCAAGTGTATTTACACCCTATTCTACATAGCCACGCATTGACAGATCTCTGAAGATTAATGGTCAACAAATGCTGAAATATGTGATGTCATAGATGGTCTTTATAAGGTATCTTCTTTTGACATATGAATCTTTGCAATTATCAAGTGATTTAGCTCATTTGAACCAGTACTTAATTAAATAGAAAGGTTTATAATCTACTTGTTGACATGAAGATAAGGCTCATTTTGCATATAATTATAATAATATTATATTCAAAATCACTCAATAAAAAGAATGACTATAATCAAGTTCTTCTAGTAGAAGACTGGATAATTCTAGTTTCTGCTAAAAGAAGAGATTCTTCTATAAAAGCTTATCAGAAATTTCCAATTTTCATTGAAAAGAAAATAAGATCTTGTTTAAGTAAGTTACCAGTGATTTTTATTACAATATATTAATGGAAACAGTACAAAAGGCAAATAAAAAAAGTGTAAAGCTGAGAGTCTTACAATATTCTATTCCACCAGCCACTTCGCTGCTTATTACAATCCATTCTGTACTATTGCTTCGTGTCCAGGAAGCAGGAGCAAAGCTGTATTATTACCTAGGCAACCAAAATAGACTCATACATTTTCTAGTGAAAAATGTAGAGAATAAATACTCTACCTGAAGCTAGCCGTGCCTCTGACATTTGCCAATCTGAATGAAAAGCTGAAACTTACTCCCTCAATTTTTACAAATAGGTATTAAAATAGACCACATTTAAAAGTCAATAATTTTCTAATTATATTTTTTGATAGAGGTAATGATTTACAACATTGCATATGACTCAGGGTTTTCAGATGTATGTTATCATACCACATCCCCAAAGCACCCATGATCCTCCACTGCAGCCCACTGGGCTTCTGGTCTCCCACTATGGTCCCCATCCCACTTCTCCCTAAGGTAGCCCCAATTCTACAATCAGATTTCTAGGCTTTGTTCTGTATTTTTAATCTACAGATTACTTTCTAAAGATCAGCAGCACAGCACAAAGTAACTAAATGGTAGAAGTTCATAAATGAAGAACAATCTGAAAATGTGAGAGGTGGCCAGAGAGAGGCAGCAAGTGTTGAGCAAACAGTAGGGATCTTGGAAACTGACACTCACCACTAGTAAGACTCTTACTAGTAAGCATTGGCATATAGCGGACACTAACTCAGTACAGGATGAGTGGGGGAATGCATAGGTGGGGTGTCTCCACGCTCCTACCATTGGACAGAGTTTTACTTAAAACATTTGGAGTTAATTAACCCATTTTATTTTAAAGTTTTTAAGGTTGAAATTCTAACTATTGCTTGGTAATTGAATTCATGGTAATTATTGTATTTTTCTACTAGCAAACTCTTATATTCTCCTACTCTTTATTAATCTCTGGTTCCATGATTTCTAGCTCTCTTGCTGCCTTTAAGTTCACTTCTAATATGTTTTTTTCAGGGAAAACAAAGAACAAGTTCTCACTATCACTCTTATTTCCCTGGTGCTCAGATAAATCCATTTTACCTCACCACAGTCCTCTAATCAGAAGCAAAAAAGTGAACATTCTAAACTCTTTGCTACTTAGAAGAGTGGGATTAGATTATTCTTTGGGGGAAACTGAGGCAGTTGGGACCATCGTAATAACCAGTATCCTACAGCAAGACAAAGTATAAAGGAGTGATTATTTTTATATTTGTAGATCCAGAAATGTTGCTACAGAGTTCTTAAAGGTTTTTTTTTTTTTTTTAATTTCCTGGCTTTTATGAGGAAAAGGAGAGCAAAAGAAATTGGATTGACAGACTAAGGTTACATGACTAGCTCCTGTTCTAGCTGGAACACACATTTTCTGCTGGTCAGCCGTACTCTGCCATCTAACACAGTATGTAAACCCTGTGGACATATGTGACCAAGAGAACACAAATTACAATGAGAGAAGGAGCCCTCTGCTGGCTGGAGTCAAGAGCAATTTAGTAATAGCAGAAATTATTATTATGGCAGACTCTGCTTAAAATGACAGGCACTGCACTAAGTGCTTGGTGTTAAATATCTTTTTTTAACCTTCACAATGTTTCAATGAATTAGATGAGATCACCATTTCCTTTTACAGATGAGGAAACTGAGGCACTGAGTTTAAGTTGTCAGCCCCCATGATCACCCAGTTTGACATAGTTTGTGTTTGAAACTAATCCAACTAGGTCACTAAACATCTCTCGGGTATTACTTCGACAAGACAATGTAAGGATTGAACTTTAAGGTCACATCATTTGTGAAATAAATGTAAGGAACAGCATTCTCTGCTTTATAGCAATTTTCCTAGAAGGTCATCAGTTCTCTTACCTTTGAGCTTACCTGTATGCTCACAGGTATAGCAATGTGTGCAGGAGTGATATAAACAGAAGGTGATGAAAATTTGTTGACAGTTGTGTCTCTTCACTGATATTAAAGGGTTTGGTTTTAATACCTGATAAGACAAATTCTGGATTGTCCCAGTACAGCAGTGGGCTGGTACTATGTAGGTTGCCTATGTAGCTTTGGCCAGTAGGATTTGAGGGGAGGGGACTGGAGTTGAACAGGGAAGTTGTGGACATCAGCCTTAAAAAAAAAGCAAACCCTTCTTTCAAGGGATAGAACAGTAATGAGAAATGTAAAACAAATCAGAACCATTTCAAAGCTCACAACTGTCATGCAATAAAACAAAATCCTCTGGGAAAGATGCAATGTGACATTTACAACTTCAGAACAATGACATTTCTTTAGTTGATGTCAGTGCACACTACTACAAGGATGGACAAAGAGAACAGATCTGATCTCAGCATGAAGGAGTCTGCCAGAGCTCAAAGAGCCTATCCACTTTATGACCCACAGAGTTGACTCAAATCAGGGAGAATACCTTTCAAAGTCAGTAGAAAATTCAGGTATGAGTTAGCTTTAGGGGGAGCATGCCAAGTAGGATCGATATTCAAAGGTGGGCACAAGGTCAGCATCCAACAGCTCTTATGCTCTGTAATGGCCAGGCTGTATCTGCAAAATCCACCATGCTTGAGATGGCCCCTGAATGGGAGCTCCACACTTAACTGTGTTATCAGGTGTTAGAAATGTAAGAGTTAATAAAAGAGAAGTATGTTGTTTTATAGTTAAGAACAGCAGAACACTAACATTTATGGATTTTACATTTCTGCTTGAGGTTATTTGAAAATTATTAGGCAATTACATCTGTTATTTTATAATCTGTCTGAGCACAAATTTGCCTGGTGCACACTGAGATTGATGTTGGCCTTTAGGAATGAGCTAGCCAGAGCAAGATAACTGATCAGCATTTGCACAGCTCAATCAATTACCATCATCTTTGACTCCTGATTCCTATGAATCAACAGACCATTATTTGCTTGTGGATAAAAAGGAAAGAAAATGGCCGTCTAGTGGGAGAAAATTTCAACAAATGTCAAAAATACACCAAGATGTGCCATGAAATTTATGACCAAGGAACACATTATTCTCAGCAGAAACAATGTCAGATCAAATACAGAAGACACCTCTCTAAAATTGAGAATTTGGACATTTACAGTGGTTTAGAAATATAACCCTTGTAAATATCTTATTCCTACCATAAGTCGAATAGATTTCTCTCCAAAAGAATGACTTCATAGAATCCAATC
Source organism: Scalopus aquaticus (assembly GCA_004024925.1). NCBI lineage: Eukaryota > Metazoa > Chordata > Mammalia > Eulipotyphla > Talpidae > Scalopus > Scalopus aquaticus. The sequence goes on along the minus strand of PVIJ01020650.1, from coordinate 1,319 downwards.
AACAATCAGAATTACCTGGAAGACTTTCCTCCATATATGCATGTGCACACTGCCACACAGGATCCCCAAGCCCTGAGTCGGAGTCTCTGGGAGCAGGATGGAGCATAGGACTCTGCATTTAAACCAGTCTCTTCTAGAGGCAGTAGTTGAGGGGCTGTGCACAGGCTGTAGAGCTGGTCCCGAAGGGACCTAATCTGCCCATGTGCAGGGTTAATCTCCAGTGCAGGATGCTATATTTATAGAATGCACACTTCTCAGCTCTTTGAAAAATGATGCAATGTGAGTTTTATATGCCAGAGATAAATATTAGTGACTGTGCACAATTTGTTCTTTCATTCTGCCAATATAGATCTGCGTTTTTGTCACAGGCCACCAGCATCTACTATAACTACTGTATTAGGTAATTTAGAAAGAGGATGTGTGCTTATCTCAAGCTTTAGAAGGTAGTCTCAACTTCTTGTATGTGCAGTACAGAGAGAAAAATAACTCACATTTTTTCAGATATTAAGAATTTCATTAGAGTGAAAAGTAACTATTAAGTGGTTTATACCCAGTTCCCCTAATTATAGTAATTAGAACAAAGTAATTACAGTAGCTACACCCCAAACTTCTAAATGCCAACTTTCACTTAAACTTACAGACCACTCAAATATTTGAAATGCTTATTTTATTTACTTACTACTTGTTTTAAATATTTGTACACACTGGTATATTATTTCTTATCTCCAAACAACTCAAAGTCAGAGCATTTCTTTTATGAACGGAGCTTAAAATAAAGCTGAAAAATGTTTTCTTTTAATTTGACAGTGGTGAAGTTCTTTGGTTTTCCTATTTTCATGACAGAGACCTAGCCATAAAGAAAGCTGAAATTCTGGGGCCTCCCCGGTGGCGCAGCAGTTAAGCGCTGCGCTGTGGAGCTGTCGGCAGCGGCGACGCGAGTTCGACGCCCGGCCGGGGAGAATCCCACATGGTGCGGCAGACCTCTCCTGCCTCACCCGCTGCTCCCCTCAGCAGTGTATTTCTGATCTGCCTGTTCTGCTGCCCGCTCTGTCTCTGGTGAGCCCTCTCGCCGCCCCACGGCTATGGCTTGTACCCCAGCTTGTATGTATAAATAAAAAATAAATCTTTAAAAAAAAAAAAAAAGAAAGCTGAAATTCTGAATAGAACACTTTCTTCATGGACAGCCCTAACATCCTGACATAACACTGAATATAAGGGAAAATGTATGGAAGAGACTCTTAAATGACCAAGCATAAATCCTGATTATTTCAGCAGAAATTTCAATTATAAGGGCCTCCCTGGTGGCGCAGCGGTTGAGC
>PVIJ01020649.1:0-20453 GCA_004024925.1 Scalopus aquaticus | reverse complement strand
GTATCTGTTGGCCATTTGCTTTTCTTCTTTGGAGAAGTGCCTTTTGAGCTCTTCTGCCCATTTTTTGATTGGGTTATTGGCTTTGTTTTTGTTGAGTTGTGTGAGTTCCTTGTAAATTTTTGTTATCAGTCCTTTATCAGATATATTGTGTGCAAAGATCTTTTCCCAGTTGGTAGGGTGTCTGTTAGTTTTGGTTAATAAGAGTCCAAGTCTTATTTGAATTCTCCTTTCTCCTCATTTTCCGTGTCCTACCATGCACCACGGTCGAGGAGGGAAATAAATGTGCACCGCTCATGTGTCGGAACCCTCTGAAGGGCTCCGTAGGAACATCTCAACCAGTCACGGGGATGGTGCCATGAGCAAGGTCAAAACACAAAAGGCAGCTAGAAAAAGTCAGGTGGTGGTCGCGACGCAACTGGGTCTTAAAAGATGAGATGAAAATGACTCCTTTTTTTTCCTTTTTTATTTTTTTAATTTTTAAAAAATAAATATTTATTTACTTTCGTTATTCATATCTTTTACATTATTGTGTGTTCCCCATAGGTTACCCATCACCTTTTCTTCCATGGAAGAAACACATTTAAAAATACTTGCCACAGCAGGAGACTTGAGAGCCTTGTCAGGAGGCCGGGAGACTAGAGGGCGCCCCTGGGCTGTGGGAGGAGACCAGAGAGTGATATTTGGTCTGCGCCAGGGAGCAGGCCGCACACTAACTTTGCCAGCAAAGGTTGTGTTTGATTGTTGAGAGCCGTTCATTGCAGGGCAGTGAGGTGATTAGGTTTGCGTTCTAGAAAGATGACTGGGGCCATAGGGTTCTTGGTGAGTTAAGGGGAGCAACGTCCACCGTGAGCAGACCTGTACTCCCTTTTCCTGGTATTTTCTTTTCACAGCAACGCATCACTCACTTTTAGCAGTCTCTCCTCTTCAGCCTAAACACCTCCCCTCCCCTCTCTCTCTCTTTCTCTATCCACCCCCCACCCCCGTCCCCCCCCACCACCTCTTCCCTTCTCCTTTCTCTTCTCTCTTCTTTAGGTTAAAGAAAGAGTAGTGGCCTCTCTTTTCTAGAAGTCACTCACTAAAAATAAAGCTCAATTCTGAGTAGCTGCTCCAAGCCCTCCATCTACAGAACGGACAGAAATTATCTTAGAGACAGCTTCCTCCTCTCTGCTGCACACTTGCCTACCTTTGGTGTCCAAATTTGACCTGTTGATGGAAAGAGTTTGATAAACTTAAGGGGGCAAAATATAGAAACTATCTTGTTTCTCCCTTACCTAACTTTCAAATGAACACCTCTTGTCCACCTTGTTCTAAGAGTTTGTGGAAATATTTGATTAAATATTTAATCGAACTTTGAAGGGCCAGGACTGAGAGCAAGGCGTGAAATGGCCCAGGAGGGTCTTCTGGAGGTGTCTGACTAGCAGTAACCGGAAGTCTCTGGCTGTTTTGGTGGCAACCTTGTGACCTTCAAAGTGCCCCTGGAACTGGGTATGGATCATCCCTATCTGCTGGACTAACTTGTCATGCCCAGATGCTGGACTTTATTTTTCTATTTATATACTTTTTACGTTGTCATTCATTCTTCTCTCAGGTGTAACCTCCATAAAATTACCACCACCAAGACACCCGTGAACCATCACTATAGACACTGGACTTTAGAAACAAAACCTTTCTAAGTCATTGAAACTTTGGGAAAGATACTAAATAGTATCTTTGCATCTAAGAGTTGGAGAGGAAATTCATGACCATCTTATTCAATCTAATTTAGTAGACAAGAAAAATGGTTCCAGGGGAAAGAGACGACCCTGGCCACAGAGTTAAGTGGGAATTCTCGTTTCAAGCTAGCCATCTTCCCAGCGTCCTCAGCATCCCAGTACTTCAGTTCTATTCTTAAACAAACAGTTCTGTGTCAAGATTTTCCTTCCTTCCTTAAAATCAATTATTGGCAGAGCCCTGGAATTCTTGGAGGTTAAAAGCTGTATTTCACATTAGCAATATCATACCAGGAAATTAAGGAATATTTCTCAAATTGCATATTTGGATCAGTAGGTGGGTCACTGCTGTGTTGTCTTTGACTTTCCAAGTGTCTGAAATCCCTGGTCTCAGATCAGTTGCTTTAGTTGGTTCTCTTTTCCTCAGCTGCTTGGATGAAGGTTTTCCTAGACCTCATCCTGTCCAGGGCTGGGTCCGGCAGACTGCGGGCTAGACAAGGAGTTAGTTCTACACTGGAGCTCCTGATCAAGACTTATATTCTGAGCTGTTGCAGAAAAATGCTGAACTACAGATGTTCTTCTCTATGTTCCCCAAATAGATTGGTGGAAACCTGTAGGAAAAAGCAATGAGTAAGCAACAAGTTCAAGCCCATTTTGGATTAACTAAAAAAGAGTAAAAGTTAAATGTGCAGCAATGTGAAGATTTGATAGAAATCCTGCTTGGATTTCTAGTGATAGATTTGAACTTGAATTTTAAATTCTATCTCCCTCTCCTCCTCCCCTCCTCTTTTTCCTCCTCCTCCTTTTGCCTCTCTTTTTCTCTCCCCGTCCTTTCTTTCCTTTTTAAATTAAATTCCTTAGCAATAATGTGATCTTTTCAAAAGACTGTTGATTTATAATTGATGTCTAGGAAAGTTTCTACAAGTATTTTGTATGATATCATTAAAAAGCAAGTTGCCAATTTAGGGGTAAATCTAAAACTTCACAAGCAACTCTAACTCTTCCTCTAACCAATTTCAACTAGATGTCTAACTCCTTGACAGTAAGCACAAATTTCAGAAATTTATTTTGAATAAATAAACACTTAACTCAGTTTTATATTTGAATACATTTAGTGCCAATTACATACTCATGAAATATTGGTTCAAACAATATGATAGTCATTTTAAATGTTGGCACAGAATATGGCACAGAATATCTTATTAAATACTAAGAAGAATATAAAACTGCTTCAAGCAACTAATCAATAGAAATATATTGAGCAAATGAATACTTTATTTCCTTAATTTCCTAAGGCATTTAAGTATGTTGTGACTGTTTGAAAAACTAGCATTACAATCCAGTATTTCTAAGAACTCAATCCAGGATCATGAATCTAGAATGTCTTAATGTTTGAGGGTGATAATTTTTGCCACTTTCTAATGATAAGAAAAATCTCAATATATCTTTATTGGAAGATACTGCCAGTTGGGCAAGAAGGAAAGTTTCCAAGCCCACCTCTGCTGAAGTACTTCCTAGAAATACCGCCACACTCACACTCCTTTCCAAGGACCAATATCTTCTACTGACTCTTACTTCCTTTCCTTTTTGACTATCAGCTCACCTTAGTTACTCCCTGACTCCTATGCCATTGACCCCCCACTCCCCACCCCTCACCATCTTTTCTGATGTTGTGGGTTGTTTGGAGCTAAGCTTACTTAGGGGCCAAAGTCAGAAAAAACTCGTAAGTTCCAATCATACATAAGGACTTTTTTCTAAAGCTTCTCTTTGCATCTTTTTTCAAGTCTCCACAAGCCGGAGGAATGCCCCCAGACTGCAGCAAGTGTTGCCATGGAGACTATGGCTTCAGAGGCTACCAAGGCCCCCCTGGACCTCCAGGGCCCCCTGGCATTCCAGGTAAGGATGAGCGAGATGCACTGTTGCTGTTCTGATTTCAGGCTGTGCTTAAATAGGAGCCAGAGTTATTAACATGCAACTGGGGCACCTTGGGACCCCAAACTGTTAAGGGATACGAGCTCAGAAAAGGAATCAGTCATCCCAGCACACAAAGGCAAAGGAAGCAGACTCTTACTGTGAAAGATATGTAACAGAACTATTTTACATCAAGAGAAGATAAGGAAGGATATTAGTTACCCAATCAAACCTTCAAAATTACCCATCCAGCCAAACTGACTCAGCCCAAAACAGGGCTACTGAGGTCTGAAAGCTTGCCAGAAGTCTAAGGTACTTTCCAGCTGGGAACCACAACAAAAGGAGTTAGACAGGTCTCAGAGAGCTGGGACTGAAGGAGATATTCAGAATTCTAAATGTAGCAAATCATCCACCATGAAGTCAGGACAACAGCTGCCATCGTCTCTGCCAAGCACTAGAAGCAGCCTCCCCATAAGCCTCTCACCCGTGTTTCTTCCAAGTATCTTTTCCAAGTATCTTTACATGTCTCTCCTCCAAGTCTCCTTCCCAGCAGTACCAAACTGTTAAAACTGGAAAAGCAAGGGAGAGGGCCTCCTGTCTTCCACGTAACAGTCAGCTCAACGCCACCCTAGTTCCCAGTATCTCCCCTACTCAGTAAGTCCAGTTCAAAATGGGACTTGTATGTAACCTAAGTTGGCTGCATGTAAGTGGGGGGTGGAGAAAATGGTGCCTAGTCAAGGCTCTTTCCCCTTTCACGTAGAATCATTTGTAACAAGGTAAATCTAAATGATCTGGGATCACTTCTATGTGATCCAAAATGCATGTGTGGAAAATCCAAAAGAAAATTGGGCAAGCTCGTTAAGTGGAAAGTATAAGCTCTGTAGTATTTGTTACCTATATTATATAGGTGTTAGCCACGCTGGGCTCCAGAGTCACAGCTTGGGGGCTCTTCACCAGCATGGAGTCTGGAGTGGTGGGATCTTAATCAGGTTAAGTTCTTGTTTCAGAGTTGCTGCCACAGGTGTCCTCCAGGAGACGATTTCTAACTTTCAAGGGATTTACGAAGTAATGGTGGGGCAGAAAGGAGAGCTTGCGGGTCTGATTTATAATCACCCCCAAGGAGCCATGCTCTGAGAGACACATCCTTTCGCCTGATTCTAAGTCCAATGAAGTTTCCTTCCCCTAGCTTTAGGGTCTCTCCATGTTCAGCTTCTCTCAGCCGAGGCTTCCTACAGTTCATGGGAACCCTTGGTTGGGCTCCAGCCCCCCATGGTGGCATGGGGAGCACTGGAGGGTTTCATTGGGCTCCTCTAGACCCACTGCTGAGTCACCCCTACTCTACTGAGTGTACCCCACATTTGGAGACTTCTAGGAACTTGCTAGTCCAGGGTCAGCCAGGGAAAGGGCAGTCCAGGTCCCCTCTATCCCAGGACTTGCAAAGCTCTCTGGGGGGTTTCAGTGTCTTTCTCCTCCCCAGCTCAACGCTGGGGGCAAGTCCTTCTCTCAGGGTTTGGCAAAAGGTCACTTGCTCATTTATGATTTACTGCCATTGATGTTAATATTTATCAAAGAGATTTAATTTTTTTATTCTTTTGAGTAGTTTCTCAAACCAAATCAAATGTAAAAGTGTGACATATGAATGAAAATGTGAAAATGCTCAAGTAGACTTTTAACTGTGATTATTGGCTTGGAATTATGCCACTTCATATCAAAGGCAGTAGACAACAGGCACAGTGTTTAGGGGTAGGGGATTGTCAGATCCTCCTAAAGCCTTAAGTCTAAACTGTTCTGACTTTACAGAATAGGCTGACCTGGCTAAATATTTCCCATCTCAGTAGCTTTGTTATTACCACATTAGCCTGAGGACAAGGTCAAAGTTCAGCCATTGGGAAAGACTGCAAGCCTCGTGTGATGCCTTTCCAAAGGGTAGCATGCCAAATAAACAGCAAAAGGGCCCAAAATTATCAACAAATATAAAAATAAGTGGCATAGAAATTATCTGCTAGTGGCAAAAAGTTCAAATCATCATCTAAGTGTTGCTTTCAAAATTGTTACAATTCCCCCCCACCCAGTTGTAAAAGTGATACCTGTTTTTTGTAGAAAACATTAAAAAGACAGAAAAGTATATAATATACAATGACAAAAAGTCACTCATTTTATCCATTCAGAAAAAAATTATAGAGATTTTTATGAAATTTGTTCTAATTTACCCCCTTTGGAGATTACATATATTTCCAAACAAAAAGAGTTTATGCTGGGACTTCCTGGTGGCCTAGGGGTAAAGTCTCAGCACTATCACCCCCATGGCTTGAGTTCGATCCCTGGCCAGGGAGCTGACCCACATGGCACATCAGACCTCTCCTGCCTTGCCCACTGCTCCCCTCAGCAGTATATGTGAGTAGATCTGCCTGTTCTGCTCCCTACTCTGTCTCTGGTGAAATCTCCCACCCCTGGCCCATACCCCAGTTCTTCTACGCAAAAAAAAAAAAAAAAATATATATATATATATATATATATATATTGTATACGCTATCCCTATTGATTCATAACCTTTTAATATAAAAATATTATGATGGATATTGTTAAGTGCTATTAAATCTTTTCCTTCAGCATTTCTTTGTTGTGACTCTATACATCATTTACTAGGACACCATTGTTTTACTTAACCCTTTCAGTATTGGTGGACAATTAAGTGTTTTGGACTTTTGCTATTCTAAATGGCACTCTGATAGTCTTCTATACAACTTTTCATACAAGTTTTGCTTTTTAGGAAAAACAGACTTTGGAGCCTTAAGAGTATCTAAAGCTGTTTCCAGGGTCCTTTGAAAAGAGATTCCATGTGAGATGACCCATGGTTGTATTTGGGGTTGTTACAAATCCCCCTTTCCAATTGAGTTTGGATATTGTTGAAGAAAAAGCTTATATAAAAATAGGTGGAGAATGTGAGCAATGGCGCGTTCACATGTGATGTCTGATTGTTTAAGGAAACCACGGGAATAACGGCAATAACGGAGCCACTGGACATGAGGGAGCCAAAGGTGAGAAAGGAGACAAAGGTGACCTGGGGCCACGAGGGGAGCGGGGGCAGCATGGCCCTAAAGGAGAGAAGGGCTACCCGGGGATCCCTCCAGAACTGCAGGTAAGTTGTCCCTGGCACATCTTGAGGTGACGTCTTTTTTTTTAATTATTTATTTTTAAAGATTTATTTATTTATGCATACAAGCTGGGGTGTAGGCCAGAGGTGTGGGGTGGTGAGAGGGTTCACCAGAGACAGAGCGGGGAGCAGAACAGGCAGATCCACCGAAGTACACTGCTGAGGGGAGCAGCGGGGGAGATAGGAGCAGTCTGCTGCGCCCATTGGGAATCTCCCCAGCCAGGTATTGAACTCGTGCTGCAGTGGCTCTGGACAGCTTCATAGTGCTGTGCTTAACCTGTTGCGCCACCAGTGAGGCCCTAGATTTATTTATTTATGCATACAAGAGCTGGGGTGTAGACCAGAGGTGTAGGGGGGCGGGTGAGAGGATTCACCAGAGTGGGGAGCAGAACAGGCAGATTAGATTGACTGAAATACACTGCTGAGGGGAGCAGTGGGCGAGACAGGAGAGGTCTGCTGCGCCTTGTGGGAAGCTCCGTGGCCGGGGATCTAACACGTGCTGCAGTGGCTGTGGACAGCTTCATAGGCTGAGACTTAGCCCCTCCACCAGGGAGGCCTTTGAGGTGACTTCTTAAGTGTCCTCAGCATCAGTGTCCAGGAATCAAAGGCTTAAGTGCTTCTTCAAGTCCTCGCCAATGTTGGCTCCATCTGTGTCTCAATTTGCTGTTCAGAGTACTTGCAGATCACTCTTCAGGAGTTGAGAAATTTATGAAGGGTGAAATTCAATGTTCTTATGAGACGAGATATAAGGGGACCTCAGATATAAGCTAATCTCCCATCTCCCAAATGAGAAGGAAGGTAGGTTAAATCAAAGGTTTCAGCAATTTGAATACATATACTTCTAGATACATAAATGGAATGGGCAAATGTCTATTTATAATACTTTATTATTCATTTTATTATATTTACATACTTAAATCACATATGTGGATGTTAATATTCAAACATTGATTTATGACAATTCAGATTTTATGATGCAATATTCATTTAAACTTTTTATTTCCTTAATCACTAAGTACCACTTATTTTTAAGTCAGTGATGCACAGAATACCAGAACAGATTGTTCTCATTTCTCTTTAAAGGTTTTTTAAATCTACTTATTAGGCTGTAACTGGGATATTGTAGACCAAACTCAAGTGCCCATTTATCTATTCTTTATTTCTCTTTTTATGTGATTTTGAAATTCTTGTTGTCAACATTTAAAACTTGCAAATGTGAGATTAGGTCACCAAGAAAATTACTAAGTCTTGGTTATTTTCTTGGATGTTAACTTAAAAAATTTATTTTTCCGAGGACTCTTTTCAACATTGAAAAGAATTTTTCTTTGAGGTGGTTTCCAATTGGTATGTCTTGCTGAAACGGTGACGTATTTAAAATGAAGTAATTGGGAGAATAAACTACAACACAAGGGACTTAAAGAACTAGAATATAAAGCAACTCTTATCTCAAGGATCAGTTGGGGCGGGGGAGTCATGCCTTTTATTTGAACAAATTTGGTAGTTATTTGACCATGGATACGTTTTATCATTTTCATAGTTCTTGGGTTTCTAAGTGTGAACTAACAGTTCCTAAATGATTTGGTGGTTTAATTTAATTTGTTAATGCTTTGAGAAAACTGTTTGATAGTTTTAGTAATCTGGGATGCCTGTGCTAACATAAATTTTCCCAAACTACAAAAACAAAAAAATGACGTAGATGTCACTTGGTCAGGCTAAAGTTATCTAGTAAACTAGGCAATAAACCTCTCAAAACTTAAAACTCTACCCCAAAACCTGTGAAAGCCATGGCTGGGGCCCATGGAATAACCAACTGGTTTAATGGAGACTACCCTGGGCAATTAATTACTTTGCCCTATGAAATAATTTACCCTAGGACCACAGCACAATCATTTGGGAGAACTCCTTTCACACTTGTAAAGACTTGCAGAGGAGGGAAGACTGGTCTTAGCCAGGTGGTGAAGGAGGGGACTTCAGACCCCTCCAGTCCTGATTTCAATCGCTCCTCTGGTGTCATCCTTTGTCCATCCTTCTGTAGCTCGAGCCCTCATGCCATCTTTGTGAAGGTCCATATCCTTTCTATGTGAATTCCTCAAAACCTGCCTTCCCTCACTCTTCTAGGACTTCATAGTATTTGATATTTTCCCTTTCTTTCTCCTCTCCCCTAACACGCTCATTCCTTGAAAACAGACACTCCCAGCAAGTTAAAGAATATGTGGCTCTAATTCACACTCAGTTCCAGTGACTCATTTGGACCCAGGATTGGTGTTGACTTTCAAATGCGAACTTCCAGTGGTGCTATAAATTCTATTCCAATTCCAATGCCTGGGTTTTTCCTACACCACCCAGCAATTCTCCAGGGTGTCCAGCAATTTAATTCCCATGACTCCTTTCTTGAGTTCCATTAATTTGCTGGAGTGGCTCACAGAACTCAGAAAAACATCTCACTTACTAGCTCACTGGTTTATTATAAAAGGCTGAACTCAACAACAGCCAGATGCAAGAGATGCATAGAGCAAAGAGTAAGAAAAAGGCACAACAGTTGGCATGCCTTCTCCAAGAGTACGCCTCTTTTTCTGAATCTCCATGTGTTCAACCAACCCAGAAGCTCTCTGAACCCTGTTCTTTTGGGCTTTTATGGAGACTCAATAACGAGGCGTGATTGAGTAAATCACTGGCTAATGGTAGTTGGACTCAATCTCTGGCCCCTAGCCACCCCTCCCCCCTTTACCAGAGGACAGGGGAACGGAGCTGAAAATTACAACCCTCTAACAGTGCCTGGGCCCCTGGAAACCAGTCTCAAACCTTGGGAACTTTCTCAAAGTCACCTCATTAACATCACAAAGATATCTTGACTGCCTCATCTCTTAGGAAATTCCAGAGTTCTTAGGAGCTCAGTGCCAGAACAGGGATGAAAACTAAAATATATTTGTTATAAATCCCAGGGGCTTTTTTTGTGGAGAAAATAAGAGTGTTAACAAAGTTTAAATTTGTTTTGCAAAATTTAAATTTGTTTTGGACTTCTCAGAGTCCTTAACGTGCCGATATGATTTTAATAGCCATAAATGGAAGATTCCATCTAATTTCTTCTAGTAGTAGTTGATAATAGAATTTCAATATTTCAAAAACAATTTTAAACTCTAATGTTCCTCAGAATTCATGTTTAGAACTGTTTATGTTATCATTTTATCGGCTACAAACATTAGAAACGTTCATGATTTAATTCTTTCTCCATAGATTAATGTTTATTTCCAATCCTGCTGTTACAAACAATTTGAAATAAACTCACTTGTATAAAAACCTTATTTCTCTAAGGTAAGTTGCCTATTAATTGACATCCAACTCTTTCCTTAGATTGCATTCATGGCGTCACTGGCTACTCACTTCAGCAATCAGAACAGTGGGATCATCTTTAGCAGTGTTGAGACTAACATTGGAAACTTCTTTGATGTCATGACTGGTAGATTTGGGGCCCCCGTATCAGGTAAGATGTAAAAATAAAGGAACTGAATGAATCAATCTAGCAATCAAGAAAGAGAGGAAAGAATGAAAGTAAGAAGGAGGGAAGAAAGGAAGGAAAGAAGGAAGAAAAGGGGGAAGAGAGGAAGGGAGGGAGGGAGGAAGGAAGGAAAGAATGTGATGGGGAGAAAATAAAGAAAGGTAGCCACTAAGAGTTAAAAATTCTGATTCTGATTGAAAGAACAGTTCATATACAGATTTCAATTGGATTTCAAAGTAAAGTAATAAGAATCTGAAAAGGCGAAAACACTTTAAAATGATCACTATAGTTACTAAGATTATTAACTCTGATTTGAAGTGAACCAAATAATCCCAAAAAGGGCATAGTTACCTCTGATTTTAAAAGTCCTTATATCCTAATCCTCACAATTTAAATGTCTCCTAACTGTGTCCTTCACTTGCCACTAAAGAGGGCCTGATTTTATATTTTTAATTAACAAAACTGAGTAGGTAATAGATTTATGTGTTTTTAAAGTCAAACTCTTTATGCAAATGTTGTCAAAATACTTTCTTTGTTTTTACATAAAAAATGGCTTACTCCACATTCTGACTTACTTGTTTTAAGACTAACATTATATGTTAGAGATCTTGCATATCTTTACTTCATTCTTTTTTATAACTAACTGTACCAAAGTGTATTTCATCCTTTCCCTAATTGCTCAACATTTGAGTTGTTTCCAGATTTGAATACATGATTTGTAATGGAGCACTTTTAGTTACGTCTGTAGGGTAATAGATCAAGAATAGGATTGTGTAGTCAAACAGTAAACATATCTGTGTGTTTGATGGGTTTTGCTAAGTAGCCTTCTGTAAAGATTGTACCAATATACTTCTATTAACAAGATATGAAGCTACTGATCTCTTGATAGTTCCATTAGCAAATTGTGTTTTCAAATGTCTGGACATTTGATAGATTAAAAAATGTTATTTAAAAAACCTTTGATTTGAAATAATTCAAAATTTACATGTGAGTTACAAAAATATTTTAAAATTCTCGTATTACTTTTAACCAGCTTCCCCTAATGTTCACTAATACCTGATAGCCAAAGCACAATGACTAAAATAAATAAATGAATCTAGGTACAAGGTTCTGACTGACTGAATGAACTGATTGAATTATACTTTATTCAGATTTATCAGGGGTCCCCTTAAGTCTTTTTCATGTCCCAGGAAGCAATCTAAGAGCTGACATTTCAATTAGTTGTCAGTTCTCCTTAATATCCACTAATCTGGGACAAATCCTTAGACTTTCCTTGTCTTGAAAATTTTGAAAAGTACTGGCCTTGCATATGGTAAAATATCTCTCATTTTATGTTTGCCTGATGTTTCCTCATGATGAGATTGATGTTATAAACGTTGAGAATATCACAGAGGTGATTCACACTTCCTCCCACTCCCCCGCACCCTGGTCCCCTCTGCTTGTACCTTAATGTGTCCCTGCTTGATTTCTGCCAAGACTTCAATTCCAGTTTGCTTAAACTTTTCCTTGCCTTCTGTATCTCTTTTTTTCCCTAATCTTTTGGTGCTCTCTCATGAGCATCTTTCCATTTCATGTTGTTTGATTCTTTCATTTCTATCCTGTGTGTGCATAATTGTGCGTTCTCTGAGAGTTAATCCATCTTTTTGCTTCTTCCAGTTTCTTCTGTCTTGTTTCTCTGATGCTTTTCATACTTTTTCTATGTCTCCCATTAGTCATGGTGCCCCAGTTTTCAATTCTTCCTTTTGTCTGGCCACTTGAACCCTGAATTCTTGCATTGTGTTTTATAATGTTCTCTCTAGACATATTCATGATGGAACATTTGGTTACGTTTTCCATCTACTACATGTCAACATTTCTCCTTGGCAAGCATTCTTCATCTACTGGTAATTTTTGCTGTTCTTTCCTACTTAAAAAATATGAACTGATGCTTGGTGAGTTAGATTTTGCTAGAGCAGCTAGCCATCCAGAGTAGCTTCTCGGGAAGGAGGAGGGACCCCGGTAGATTCTAGGCTTTGTAACACAATGGCACCCTCCCCTGCTTTCAGGTGGCCTACAGATTTATTTAAGTCTGAACCTTCTGCGAGTTCTCTCTGTGTGGCCACATTGCCTCAGCCTCCCCAGGGTGAAACCCACTTTGCACTTGCCAGCTCCCTTGACTTTAGGGGCTTTGTTTTTTGCTGGCACATTCTGAGATCTGCCACTGCAGGGCCCCTTTCCTCATTCTCGGTTCTTCTCCACAAGGCATAACTTTTGCTTCACCCAGCCTTGCTCACAGGAGACTCTCTTCAGCAGCTGTCCTTGAGAGTGGCCCTTCTCACCAGCATATTTTTCAGGCACGTCTCAAGATCTGCTGCCATTTGGGCTTCGTAGAGCCCCACATCACCTCTGCTCAGCTCTGCCTGCCTTCAGTTACTTTTGATGGCACTTAGATTTATTTTAAATTGATTTTTTTCAGTGTCCTAATTTTTCAGAAAATAAATGTTCCCTTGGTATTTGTTTTCGGGTCTCCTAGTTTCTCTGTGTTGTATTCAGAAGGAAAAGGAAGAAAGTTCCAATAGATGCAATGGCCATGTTCAAATTGTAAAGCTTTAAATGGGGATCTTGATTTATTTTTCTGCTCAGCTAAAGCCAGAATTGAAATGACGTATATAAAATGATAGAAGCAATCTTTCATCACACGTCCATCAGCTGCAAGCACTCATATAATTTTCTGCTTTGAATATTTCTGTTATAATCTCCCTAGAAGTAGTTTGTCAAACACTACTGGGCCTAGAAATGCTCAATTGATGGTCCCATCCCTTTCAATAGCTTAAGATCAGCATCTCAAGGATTAAGCAGCTTTTAAGAATTTCCATGGGTTGGACATCATTCTGATTCTAACCACCATCATTTCATTTCCACTTTCATGTTTATACCTCATCCAGTGGACTTCGAAGTAAACATTTCATACTTTTCAACTTCAGTTGTATGGAGACAGAGAAGGCTGATTTTTGCACCTGCAGTAACAGCAAGACTTGGAAACAGGTCTTCTGTTCAAGTTTGTTGCCTCTTTCCAGTACCTCCCTTGCAGAAGTGGGGCAGGTGTGCCTGCAGGATGCATTTGCTCCTGCATTTCCGTTTCCAGCTTGAGTGTTTCGTTCATTCACCACTGGTATCTCAGCATGCTCTTTCTAAATGTTTCTGCAATTTTTTTTAGTAGTTATCATTATTTTCAGGAAAATAACATCTTTTCCTGTCATTTTTTTGACTCTAGCTTTATCTCCTTGAGGCTTGAAATTGCCTTATGTGTCTAATAAGAAATTTTGTAAATGTAAAGAAGTGAATATATTTAAACTACTTGAAATTCTGTCTTGTTTTACATTCTAAAACGACAGGTTTATCAGGAAAAGGAGAAAGAAAAAGAGAGGCACTGCATCATCACCCGTGCGAAGAAGCACTCTTTCTTGCCCTAAATTCTCTTTTTTCCCTCTGCCTTTACGTTCCATCTGTGAGCCATTCTCTAGGCATATGAATGGGCAAGATGATTTTTATACCATTTCCTTTATTCCCAGCACACTGAATATGCATGTGTGGCACTAACTATGACATAATCATACTTCCTTATTTGATTTGACTTGACTCAGAACAGATGGATGAACACGGCAAGCTCAGAGACCGACAGTTTCTATCTTCCCTGATTGCATCTTTGGAAAAGAGCATAGACCCACATGGTGCTTTATTATTTTTACATGTTTCCGGCATTTTTTTTTTCTTATAAGGCTTACTATGGCTGAGTATTGAAGTTTCTGCTGCCGTAAAATTCAAATATCAAGACCAAATACGCAAGGTATTAGGGAGCTAGTCTTCGGGAAGTGATTAGCGCATCAGAGTGGAGTGCTCAGAAGTGGGATTGGTGACCCTGTGAAAGAGAACCCCTGAGACCCCTAGTCCTTTCTGCCAGGTGAGGTTATAAAAAGTCTGTAACCGGTCCAGGGTCCTCACGGAGCATGATCGCACCCTGATTTCAGACTTCCAGCCTCCAGGGCAGTGAGAAATACATTTCTGTTGTCTATGAGCTATCCAGTCTGTGGTATTTTGTTATAGCAGTTTGCACAGATTAAGACAAAGTCGTTACTTTCCAGATGTTGCATGGACATCAACAAGAGCCGCATGACTGATGTTCTTTCATTCATCTTTCCAAAATGCACATTCAAATCCAAGATATCTGGATTTGGGAAAATTTTCCTTTTTTGTTCATCTCTCTACTATTGACTCTCTTTATTTATGTATTTCTAATTGAGGCAATATTAGGGTGTCCCCACCAGGTACCCTAATCTATTACCACCATAGTCCAGCCACCACCAAGTCACCCATATCCCACCACCATAGTCTATCAGATTCTTTGTAATCATTCAGTGAAGATATTTCCTGCACTGTATCTGGTCACATTAAATTGCTTTCAATTAGGAGCTCGAGGAACCTTGAAGAAGACTCACATTTGAAAAAAAAATATGTTCGTCATTTTCAAATGAGAAGGATTTCGATTTTTAGGAACAAAGCCACAGTTGAATCTTTGTGTTTATGATGTATAAATTTCACCACCTTGCAATGAACAATGTGAGAGGATACTGCATTTCTCTAGAACTGATAGACAGTTAGCCTGTGTTCCGGTTCCTCCTTATCTTGGACTGCCATCTGTGGCAGGTGTGCTTGTCCATAGTAATCTTACACGTGACTCATTCTGTTAGGAAGGACAGCTGTGTGCTTGGCCATGCTGGGCTCTGAGCCTTGTTAATACGAGTCTTGTGGCAGATGCTGATGATGGTTCATCTGAATGGGGAACAGCACATGCTTTGCCCTAGGTACTTTATCAGGACAAAGAGAGGCATTGAGATACAGCCAAAATGAGGCCTGTAAGCTCCTTAGGAATACACAGCTTACACACTGAGAAAGACTCAAAAAATATATAAAGCAGTTTGAAAGTGAGAGATGACAAAAGAACACTCATACAAATAAAGACCAAGAAGAAACTATATACCACATAGATGACCACAAAAGTAGGGTGATGTCATGTGACATTATTCCCGATTCTCAGTGGACAACATGTTCACATAAACACGGGTGAATGCCTGCCTTTTCCAGGGGTGTATTTCTTCACCTTCAGCATGATGAAGCACGAGGATGTAGAGGAAGTCTACGTGTACCTCATGCACAACGGCAACACAGTCTTCAGCATGTACAGGTGGGTGGTCTTTTCTATCATAGGTAGCGTCCACCTGCCATTGTTGGCTCAATGCCAGGGACGTGTATAGGAATGGACAGAGCCCCATGTGGCCTCTGCTCTCCCTGAGCGCTCCTGTGTGCCTATATCTGACGAGTTTATAGCTATATGGGAAGAAATGAACTTGAACATCAGCAGGTTGGTAAGAGGCCTTGAGTAAATACAAACCATCATTTGTATTCTGTTCTTAATCATCATTTCTTCCCGTCATCTTCCGCCATGTCTCCTTCCCCCTTTGCCCAGAGGTGAGTGTTGGTGATGGCCCTCTCTATCATTCCCATGGGCTGGCAGTTGGGAGTAGGTTCAACGATTGCACAGTAATACTTATCTTAACAACCTGGCCCTTGGGCTTCTTGAAATGGTAGAAAAATAGGTGAATTAAGTGGGGGGAGCTGCTGCCAAAAAGAAATCTGGAACGTGGCGGCTGTGGGCAGATCAGAATCCTCAACCTGTTCAAGGGGAAGGACTGAGGTGGTAGAAGGGGAGGAGGGAATTGTATAGGATTGGGAGGGGTGTCATCTGCCTGTTTTTTTGAGGGATGCAGGCTGGTGAGAGCAACCCTGCCTGTTAGAAACTGGGAAAGAAGAGGAGAGCTGGTTTTGGTAAAGAGCTGACTTGTCCACTACAAACACTAAGCACTTGGTGCCTTTTTATTTTCCAGCTATGAAAACAAAGGGAAATCAGATACTTCTAGCAACCACGCAGTGCTGAAGCTAGCCAAAGGGGATGAGGTTTGGCTGAGAATGGGCAATGGAGCTCTCCATGGGGACCACCAGCGCTTCTCCACCTTTGCAGGATTCCTGCTTTTTGAAACTAAGTAAATATGTGACTAGACCAACTCCATTTTGGGGAAGACTTGTCACTGAGCTGGTATCATTATGAAGTGAGGGACATTAGAGTTGAAGGTCTGACATGGTATACATAAAACAACTTTTTAAATTTTCTTGTTACATTGCTAGCCATGCTGCAGGTGCACCAGTGATGCTAGATGACTCAGAGGCTCCGAAAAACAAACCACAAAATCATCTTCTCAAGTGACCGTAACAAATACACTCAGCACCGTTATCACTTTATCCCTAAAAGAGAGTGCCCCTCTTCACGCAGGTTCCCAACAGAGAAATCATTTGCAAAGAATTTTAGCTACTCTGTCTCTAAATAGCATCTTTTAGGAACCTCTGAGGTTTGGGGGTCATCATTCTTGGTACCATTTCAGCGAATAGGATGCAGTGATATTGATGGGGCCAGGGCAAGAATAGGGCACTTGCGAGGACCTGGGTATTAGAAACATTTGTGAAATCTAGAGTAGGAAGCAACACTTCGATCCAGTGGGTCAATATTCATGAATAAAGTATATATACATATATATATATTTAGTGGTTCATGTTAACTCTTAGATAACAAAAGTATTCACAATGCCAACAACAGCAACAAAAAAGACTCTACCTTCTTTATAAGGATACTACTGTTATTAAATCTTGATTTATAATCACTTATAGTTTTTGAAATAGAATTTTCTCATGATCCAGAATTGGGCTTATTGATATGTCTGTTTTATAATGTTCTTAATAAAGTTGAATAGCTATACAACCTTTTCTCTCAATTTAGAAATCTCCTTAATAAACTTTACATACACCAACATGTCATGTTGAAGGAGCTGTAACTCAGTTATATGGAGTCAAACTGATAGATACAAAATATAAAGATATTCCACTTTGGAGACATTCCACTTTGGAGGAAACCTCAGCTGCTTTCGAAAATAAAAATTAGTGACTTCCTTGATCACTATACGTAATACTCACAGAGCAGCTGTACCATTAACTTCTTCCTATTCCTCCCCAACATCTATTCTTAAAGGATTACATTTGCCACTGAAGTGCTATTCATGACTATTTGCTGTAGTTTTGAAAATAGTACCAAAAATTGGTTTATTTTAAGCAAAGAAGTATCATTGGAATATGTGTTTATCCTGAGACTGGATAATATTTAAATGGCATTTCTCCTCTCTGAGAAATAACATATAATTGATTCCTTTGGGAAAAAAACGAGCCTTACTTTAATTTTTCCATTACAGTTTGAATAGGAAACTAGGGCTTCAACTTTGGACTTATCGTATTGATAACCTCCTACAGCTAGGAGCAGAGGGAATTAGGGCTGCCGTATTAGCTAACCTAGTGTGCTCCATGCTCAGTTCTGTCTTTGACCCTTTCCTTTTGCTCTAACATTTTAAGACTCTTCTTGAATCCAGTGCAATGCTGTTTTAAATGGATATTAACCAAAATGCACTTGACTCATAATGTTTTTGTGGTTTACACATGTTCCCCTCACAGATATCCCCCAAGGGACTGTGGGCTTGTGGGGCTGGAGTTTACTATTACCAAATGTCATAAATAATTTGTATAAGCAAAATGTCAATAGATATTTGAATTTGCTTGTTGCCCAGGTGGATTTCAGATCTAAAGAGCGTACACAACTAGTAAAGTGGCTAAGAGGAAGATACTGGCCTGGCTTTAGATAAAACTGAGACAAGAAAAGGTAATAAACATTATAGGGAAATGGACACCTTTGTAAAATGGACTGTTTTATAATGTTCTTAATAAAGTTGAATAGCTATACAATTGTAATTCACTATGGTTTGTTAACACAAAGCTAAAATACTTTCATGCAGATGTATGAATGGCCTTACAGTTGAGGACATAGGCAAATAGCAGAATCATCTGACTATAAAAAAACAACACTTTTCAGTTATTTCATTGTTATAACTCCAACCCTCTGAGTCTTTTAGAAATTGTTTAATTTTTTTATTAGAGTGATATTGCACTATGTCATTATATAAGGGTCAGTTATTCATTGAGAATCAACATTCATTGTGTACCTACAACCTTAAGTTCACTTGGTATCTTTCATTGTCCTATTTCATTGTCCCATATCTTTCATTGTCCTATTTCCCCAAATTTATTCACCTTCAGGTAACATTAATAGGTTATATAGTAGCACAGTTTAGTTTTGTTTCATATAATTTATAAATTTAATTCTAATAATCCTATTTAATCTGTTAGTTTTCCTTATCTACCAGCATATGTGTGAAATCAAATGGTGCTTGTCTGGTTCATTTCACAAAGCATAATTTCCTCTAGAACTATCCATCTTGATGCAAATGGCAGGATTTCATCTTTTTATTTTTCATGGCTGAGTGGTATCCAATATGTATATATACTACATCTTCTTTATCCAATGGTGAGTTGATGGGCTCTTTGGTTACTACCAGTTCTTGTTTATTGAGCATAGTGTGATAATAAACACGGAGGTGCTTAAATCACTTCAAGCTAGTGTTTTTGTATTTTTTAGTTAAATACCCAGAAGTGGGATAACTGAGTCATTTATCATTTCTATTTTTTAAAAATTTTAGCTGGTAGAACAGGGAAATGATACAAGTGTAGATATTCCTAATCACAAAGGGAGGAATGAGAGATACCAAGGAGTTACTGGTCCATGAAATTATAAAACCCATTAGCCAGATATTATAAATTCTTTGATCAGTTTAAGGTTTGTAAACACTCAGTAAGTGCTTTAGAGAAATGAATGGCTTTTTTTAAAAAAAGAATAGCTATAATAACTGTAAGTTCGAGTGACAGAAAACGGCAACAAGGCAGAGAGGAATGTAAGATAGGAAGGCCTTTATTAGCAACTCCCCGGAGGGCGAGGTTCACAGATCCCAGGCAGGGGTTTGTGAAGTCACACCCTTCGGATGGGGAAGAGGGTTTTTATCCATGCAGGGTAAAAAATCCCAGGGGCGGGGGCAGCTCTGTTTGGAGTCGGTGGTCCTGCAGGTGCATTTGGGCTGTGGCGGCCTGTCTGGGTAGCGGGGGCATGAGTTTCTTTTTCTCCAAGGTCACATGTCTCGCCCTTATTGCTATTGCTAGGGAGGGGCGGGTTGAGTCTGACATGCCCACCTTTTGATCATAGGGATGGGGGCGACGTTTGTCATCTAGCAACTTCCTGCTGATAGGGGTCGTAGTGGAATGGTGTGGTCATGTTCCCACTCAACATCCGCCTGGGCCAGCGGCTGGTAAGAGTGTAGGAGGAGCAGACAGCGCGGGGCCACTCCAGAAAAAGTGTCAGGCAGAATTGCTGAGCCACTGAGGCGGCAACACGCCTTTTTGGATGTAAAAACTCCCGCCAGGACACGCCCCCAAAACATGGCGGTGAACAGACGCTAGGATCAGGCTCTCCTACAAAAAATCGATTCATGGAGAAAAATATCCCTAACTTTGAGAGCTGACTCGAAGAGAACCGGATACCCTACGCAATGCAATCGACCATGGGGGTGCTTTGGACTTAAAAATAAACTGAAGAGTTGGAGTAAAGAGAAGAGAGGGGACATCTGATCCCACACAAAGGAGGAGCAGAGAGGAGAGATGGGCGGACCAGCTTCCCCTGAGAGCCACTGAATACAAGGTTAGAAACTGCGGTTAGGTCGGAGGGCTCCGGCCAGCCGACTGGGAGCGCGACCCCCACTCCCCCACCCCACGACCCCCCTCTCTTCCCTGCTTGGCAGCCCTGAGGAGCAGGAAAGCGGGAGGGTCACTGTGTCCCATCCCCCACCTGGGGCTAGGTAACATCTCAAAGGGGAGAAAGTCCAAGCAAGAAACCTCCTCCACTGGCTGCTAGTTGATAGATTAGCCAGAAAAACCAGTTGGGCTGGAAAACCTCCTGCGGCTACAACCTCTTTCTGGGCTTTAGAATGCAAATGAATAGGAGGGGAAGGATAGAATTTAAGGACTATTGACTCACAATCCCCAAAACCCCTCCCATACCTGTTGCAAAAAAAAAAATCTCCAGGATGGAATTTAAAGACTATTGACTGACAATCCCCAAAACCCCTCCCATACCTGTTGCTGGAAAAAAAAAATCTCCTGTTGATAA